>PVJX010004413.1:0-14916 GCA_004027295.1 Dolichotis patagonum | reverse complement strand
GAGGAGGCCCTGGGGTCAATCCCCAGTACCGCCAAAACAACAATAAAAACAACAGTATGGGCCAAATATGGTGGCCCACTAAACCCAGTGTTTGGGAAGCAGAGGCAAGAGGATCGCTGAGAGTTTGAAGCCAGCCTGGACTATGCAAGGAGTTCAGGCCAGTCTGAACTACATGGGGAGACCCTGTCTCAAACAAACAAACAAACAAACAAACAGAAAAGTAGTATTTTGTCCAAGATAGGCGGTAGCTGTGAAAGCTTGCCTTTTGAGCAACTGCTGCCCTGCCTGCATTCCCAAGGTGCCCGGCCGGCCCACAGCTCCTAGGTCCTAGCGACTTCGACCTCTGTGCGGTAATATTGTACCCCGCGTTGCCAAAGCGCCAGCAGCAGTCAGGTGGGTTTTCTACCCAGCTGAGGGCACAAAGCTCCACCGTGGGAGAGGAGCGATGGGGGCGTCGCGGACTGCATCCCGGACCCGGCCTGGGCCTCAACCGGGGAGCTCAACGTGGCCGCTGCATTTACACACCACGCTGATCTTTTACTGGAGGAAACGCGAGCGCCGCAATGGACGGTGAACGCCAAGCCCGGTCAGGGAAACGAGGTGCAAGGGCCCTAATCGGGCCCAGGGTTCGGGGCCCAACGTCGCCTCGGCCGGGTCCCCGAGCCGGACAGCCGAGCTGGATAGCCGGCTTAACCCAGACCTCCATCCAGCCCTGCCACGCGCAGCGCCCCAACCTCGGGCTCCGCCTCGCCTCCGGGCCCCGCCTCAGACCTCAGTTCTTGTGGGCGCGCACTATCCCTGGCGCGCGCGCTGGTCTGAAGAACGATCGGGCGACCCAGCCGGAGGTTGGCCTGGCCCAGCAGGCTGTGCGCGGGCAAGATGGCAGCGCCCGGCGAGCAGGCTCGGTTTTTCCGCAGTAGTCTCTTTTCTTTCCTCCCGAATGGCACGCGGTCTGAGGTGACAGACGATCTGGCAACAGATGCACGGGGCCGCGGCGCGGGGCGCAAGAACGCCACCGCTCTGCCCCCGGCTGCAGGCCAGGCGGCGGCCCCAGAGTCGCGGGGCACCCAGGACGCCTCGCGTAGGCGACCCTGCCGGGCTTGCGTAGACTTCAAAACGTGGATGAGGACTCAGCAGAAGGTGCAGGTGCCCCGTGCGACCTCTAAGCCCTAGCTCTGCCTTTCTTCTTGCTTCGGTAGCCCAGGGCAGACATCCTATGGGCCCATGCCTCCGGGGGTGGCTGTGCCTAAACTCTGTCCCTTCCCTCATGCCTGAACTTTGTGCTTTTGGCTGCGCACAGGCCCGATTCTCTTAGGACTTGGGCCTGTAGTCAGTTGCGGTTCCGGCTAGGGCTGAAAAAAGGGTACTTTTTTTGTGTGTGTGAAATGATGGGGTTGGAACCAGTGGTGCCAGGCATGCTAAGCAAGCGCTGTACCCTGAGCTACATCGAAGGGGGAATATTTGTGGGTCTCTGGTTGGGAAAATGGACTGACCCTTAGTCGGCCTACTTTCACAGCAGGACAGGTTTAGGGAGGATTGTCCACAGGATCGTGAGGAACTGGGCCGCCACACCTGGGCTTTGCTTCACACCCTGGCTGCCTACTACCCGGATCATCCCACCCCAGAACAGCAGCAAGACATGGCCCAGTTCATACATTTATTTTCCAAGTTTTACCCGTGTGAGGAGTGTGCCGAAGACATAAGGGAGAGGTAAGCTGTGACCACTGTCTGCAGGCAACAGAACCTTAATGGAAGGGCTCTTGGCTGATGTCACAGAGCCTAGCAAAATGAATAGAGGTGGCAGAGGACCGCCAAGGAGCAGGGACTGTCCTCTGGGAGAGGACGGGTTACATAAGCTTTCTCTCTTCCCCTCAGGGGCTGAGCTGCCTAGATCTACCCCTTTGTGCAGCTGGGTTTTGGCAGTAGTCATACTTCCAGGAAGGGCTTCCCTGATTGGTTGCCTTGCTTTGCACTCATGGTGGCCTTAGGTGAGTTAGGACTACACTTTGCCTAATTTGTGGAGCTAGATTGCTGGTTTAAGACCTCAGGAACACATTGTTTTGCTCCCCAGGGCCACATCTTCATTGAGGCACCCAAGTCAAGCATGTTCCCTCATAAGTGCTTTTGGTGTTGGATGTGCAGTAGAGCTGCAAATGTAGTTTAAAGCCTGGGCAACTAGAATGAGGTTTCTTGCTGAACTGGGGCACCAGGCTACAGGTACTGTTTACAGTTACGTGGTTAAGTGTGGCCTTCCCCTTTATATTCTGCCTTTCAGAGACACTGGGTTAAGCCCTTCTGATTGTTACAAGGTCGTAAAGTTAATGTCTGTATTTTATTTAATGTCTTGCCCTGGGCATTTGTCAGGGTTTGCCAAGCTTCCCCAAGTGGATGTGTGGATCAGCCCATGAAACCACAGGGTCAGCTCTGTTCTTGGAATTCCTGTACCTTAGAGGATGAGGGCACAGCCAGGTATAGCTCACTGCAGCACCCAGCTCCCTCCCCAGGAGCTGGCAGGGACAGCATGACCACTGCCTTCTTCTATCATCTTTCTTGTGCTCCCTACACAGGATAGGTAGGAACCAGCCAGACACTCGAACTCGGGCATCCTTCACCCAGTGGCTATGCCATCTGCACAACGAGGTGAACCGAAAGCTGGGCAAACCTGACTTTGACTGCTCACAGGTGGATGAACGCTGGCGTGACGGCTGGAAGGACGGCTCCTGTGACTAAAGGAGCGCCACCTTGTTTGGAGAGGGGTGGGACACTAATTAAAGTACATCTGAACCACAGCCTGTTGTGTCTCAGCAGGACAATCCCCTGGATACTGCTCACAGGGTCACTCCTCTCAGGCAGAACACAGTAGAAATGGAGGTGCCCACTGAAAGCATTCTGTGGCCTTTGCCTCAGATAAGGCTCCATGAGATTGCAGGTGATGAAGACAGGACCAGTCATGCTGCCACTTGCCTCAATTCCATAACATGTACCTAGTTCCCCCAAAGAAGATGGAGAGCATGGTTGGGGTTCCTTGTGCCTGCTCCTTGGGGTCAGGCCAATGTGTAGCTGGGAATGCCTGGAGTGCTATAGCCTCCAATGGCTCTGTGCTGTTGCTGCTTCTGGTTTTTTGTTGTTGTTTTTGCTACCAGGGATTGAACTCATGACCTTACACTTGCCAGGCAGGTGTTTGTGCTACTGAGCTAAATTCCCCGGCCCTCATGTTGCTGGTTCTGGAATGAGGCCGGCCCTGTGTTTAGTGTCCATAGGGAAAGCTCAGGCAGTTTTTCTCTGAGGATCCCGCTTACCGTGCTGCTGACTCCCTGACAGGTACATGGCCTTTCAGAGCAATGGCAAGGCTTGCTTGAAGATCATCCTGGGGGGCGGCTTCCTTAGAGTTTTGAGACAAAAATAAAATGCTGGGGAAATGACTGAAGTCCTGTGTTCAGTGTGCTTTGTTCTGGAACTTGCAGTGATAGGTAGGGCCTGCTCTTGTCCCCCTACCCCCTTTGATTTTTTTGAGAGAGGGTCTCACTATATAATTCAGTCCTATGGACTTGTGGCAGTCTTCCTGCTTCAGCCTGTTGAGCTGGGATTATCCTGTGCCACAATACCTGGCTCGTGTCCTTTTCAGCTCAGCTGTGTTCTATCTGGAATTCTGGCTTCTGAAAGATACAATGACCCAGTGGGAGCAGGTCAGGGTTATCCCAGGAATAGCAGCTGAGAGTTGTTCTTTACACCAGTGCAACAGAAAAGGTGATGAATTTAGTTAAGTTTGGGGTGATCAAACCAGGTATGGTAGCACACACCTGTAATTCCAGCACTTGGGAGGCTGAAACAGGAGGATCATTGCTAGTTGGAGATCAGCCTGGTCTACAAAGTAAGCTCAAGGCAAGTCTGAACTGCATAGCAAGACCCTGTCTCAAAAAGACCAAAAAAAAAAAAAAACTAGGATGACCTAGACCCTGAATTTGCTCAGCACCATCTGTCCCCAGGCCTTGGCTCCCAACCAGAGTAGCAAAGTAGCAGTGTGTGCCCCTGTCCTGTGATTGCAAAGCCCTGGGTGCTTTTATCCCTGTGATGTCAGCCTTTCCTAGATGAGACACAACTTTGGTATAGCATCTTGTTCCTTCAGCAGAAGAGCTGAAGTGCCTCTTCCTGAGGGGCCCCATGGACATGCTGGCTTCTGCAGATGCTGCCCAGAGTGGGTAGGTGACACAAATGAGATAAGGAGCTGCCAACAGAGAAGTTGCTCATCCTTCTTCCCTTAGGCACAGGGCCTTTTTATGACTTTTCTCAAGGTCTAATGCAGCTTATTGCACATTTGCTGAGGATTCATCAGGTGCTCTCTGGAAGCTATGTTCAGTTCCAGACAATACCTGTGTTTTCTTTTGCTTGCTAGGCAGGCACTTTTGAGCTAAATCCCCAGCAAATCCCTACATTTTTATGCTCTCCTTTCCTGCTGCACTTTTTTTCTTAACTGGCTTCCCCAGAGTTAGTGTCTATCTGTGTTTTATACATACACATACTTCACCTTGGACTTTTCCCCGGGCATCTAGGCTAACAGTGGAAGAGAAGGTTCTAGGTCAAGCTGGCATTTGAAGGCTGTCAGCATCTAGAGTTAAGGGAGCCATGACCTGGGCCACTAAGGCTCAACAGGTCTGGCAGGAGAAGGCACCTGAAAAGGGCTGCCAAGAAAGGGTACAAGAAAGATGGGGATGAAGCTTAGTGGTAAAGTACTTGCCTGCAAGAGGGCGACATCTATAAGTGTACTCTGGAGAGAAGGGGCCCACAGGATCAGACATGCCCTTCTGACTGGCAGGGGAAAGTTATTAGGGTTTCAGGGGGACAGGAGAGTGTTGAAAGCAGAGGATGACAACTCCAGTTTGCTGCTAAAGGAAGAGAGAAGTGGGGTCAAGAGTTGTTTGTTTTTTCAAGCATGGCATATTTGGGTGCTGGTACAAATGATATGAGGGAAAGGGAGAACTGGCTAACAGGAGACTTGCCACTGACAGGTAAGGTGGATAAGACTGGGTATGAAGTGTACCTGACATGACAAAACGGTAGTGGGCAGCACCTGTAACCACATCTGTCCTGCCTACTGACCTGTTTCTAGGCTGAGGAAGTTTGAGACCAAAACTAGTGGGTCAGACATCACTTCATGTCCAAACTTCCCTCTGAAGAATGCATTAACATTCCTTCCTATACCCCTGAAGTAAACCACTCAGTCTGGTGCACAACTAGTGCAGACGGCTTATTCCTGCACTGATCCCAGAAAACCGGAGATGCAAGATAGGGGGCCTTTTCCATGGCAAATCCCCTCCCCCCGCCCCATCCCGCACTCTACCTTCTCCAGAAAGGTCAGATAGGAAAATGACCTGTTTCTAGAGGCATTTCTTGGGAAAAGGGGTCCTGTCACCAGGCTTAGGGATTATAGGAGACCTAGTAGGAAGTTCTCTCCTGCTTCTCTGCTTCTCCCCTCTTAATTCCTAACTCAAACTCAGTACTTCAGTCATAAATGAATCCTTGGAGGATACGAAGGAATGAGGACTTTTGGAAACCACCACCTGGTCCAGAGAGGTGTAGAAATACCCAACACTCACCCATTTTGGCCCCTTTGGGCTCTGTCTCCTACACAAATGTCCCTGTGAGCAGAAGCCATTCTTCGAACTGACGGAGTTTAGACCCTTCTAAGAGAAGCTGGGGTGCAGAAGGATTATAGATAAGTTACCTACCTCTGTCTTTTGGGGCCAAGAACAGGGAGTCCTCTGTTTCCCTGTGGAAAGAAGGAAAGATGTTGGGACTCAGTTTCCCCTTCTGCACTCACTTGCCTTTCTGTCCCCGCCTCCCCTACCCTGCCCCAATGGGGACCTGGTGGTTAGCCACCAGAGCTTCACCACCACGCCGGGGACCTCAGGTGAGGGTAGGGAGGGTGAATAAAGGGCAGGGCCCAGCTCCGAGCGTGGACCCGCGGGGGGCGCTGGTTTGGCCCGGCCCCGCCCCGCGCGCCCCCGCCGCGCGCTCCCGGGAGGCGGCGGCGGCGGCGGCGGCGGCGCCGGCAGTATCCAGAGCATCAGCAGTCTTGGCAGCAGCCCGGCAGCCTCGGGCGGGGCCGGCCATCGGGACGACCTACGGACAGAGGTCGTCGGGGGCGAGTGGCCCCCCAGGCCGGCCATGGAGGGCTCCTCATTTGGCGCGGGCCGCGCAGGGGCAGCCCTGGACCCCGTGAGCTTCGCGCGGCGGCCCCAGACCCTGCTGAGGGTCGCATCCTGGGTGAGTGGCCCCTGCCAGGTCCCCTCCCCAACTCCTTCGTTCCCCTACCCGACTCCCAACCCCTTGCCCCCAGTCCGTACCCTCGTCTTCCCCTTCGCCAGCCCCTCCCCCGCTGGCCCCAGGTTGAGGTGACGTCACTGGGCTGGGCGCGCCCACCTGCGGGCGGGGGAGGGGCTGGCAACAGCCCGGAGACCTTGAGAGGTCACCGCTGGTCGCCCCCTTCCTCCAATTCCTTTTTAGGTCTAACTCCAGCCCCTTTTCTCAGCCTTCTCTCCATTTTTCCTGCTCTCTCGACCTGGAAGCGGGCACCGGGGTGGGGACGCTCAGCCCCAGCACGATGAAGGAACTAAAGGAGCCAAGAGGGATCAGGAAAGGCGCCCCTCTTTCCCGCACACACAGCTGCCAGGCTCCTTTGAAGGGAGTCGGCCCAACCCAAGTCCCCCAGATCTGGGTGAGAGTTAAAGGAGGGGTCCCCGCACTGGGAGGGCTTCCTGAAGGACGTGCCGGGTTTGAGGCATTCTGGACCCAGGCGCATGCCTTGCTGTTCTTCACTCTTCTAGGAAGGGGAAACAGAGTACAGTGCCCAGTTCTGGGTTTCATCTTAGATGAGGGCGGTGCCCAGAGAGGGGCAGGACCCCGGCCTTCCCTGTGAAGTGACTGACTAGACCAGGAAACAGGAATCATGCCTCCTGGCCCCAGCTCTAGTCCTGACTTATGGACTCCGTAGGCTGACATCTCCATGCCCTGCTTGCCCCCCTGACTGGGTCTCTCAGAGGTAGGGGAGGAAAAGAGCAAAATGATGAAGTTGAGACAGAGGTCAGTTCTTGGAAACATAGAGCTGCGCAGAGCTAAAGAACAGCATCAGGTTTAAAAGGACTGTGGCCCACCCACTACCTGCCTGCCCAAACTGCACAGAAGTTACTGAGATTGGGCCAAACTCTAAAGGTCAGTGATGTCACCTTTTGTACACACTCAGGTCTGATATTAATCAGTTCCATGGGAAACATCATTCCTCAGGTACACACCACTTTGGAAGATGTAGAGGTTCTCTCACCCAGCCCTCCAAACACTGGGCTGTTTATCAAGGCGCACATAGTTGCCAGTTGCTGAAGGCACATTCAATCCTGGGCCTGGCCTACACTTCTGTGTGGCCTCCCTTCCCCATAGCCTCCAAACTGCAGTCCCAAACTCACAGACTGATGTGAAAACTCCTGTTTCACACTCTGGAGTATGCCCTGAATAAACGCTATAGTGCCTAAGTTATATAGAGGAGCTGACTTGAACCTCTTCCCTGAGTGATAAGCCAAATGACCCTGGACAATCCTTTCGACTATTGGAGCTCCAATACCCCAGCTGCAGAAGGGATAAGAACGATGTAACTGCTTTGTAGCTAGCTCAGGGGGAAGCTTGTGACCATAGAAGAGTGGCATTCCATGGGTTTTTGGAGGACTGCATTTAAAGTAGTGGTGTTAACACGGTTCCTGGACCAGGCAGATGCTCACTAATTGGTTCATGTTGTCCATAATTACTAAATATGGGAAGGATGGGAAAGATAGGTCCGGTACTGCAGGACAACGCGGGCTTATGCGCTACCTGGGTGCTTACCTGGATGCTAAAGGGAGGAGGGCCTCTGCAGGCCTTGAGCAGCACTGCTGCCGCCCCCCGCAGGTGTTCTCCATCGCTGTGTTCGGGCCTATAGTCAACGAGGGCTATGTGAACGCCGACAGCGGCCCAGAACTGCGCTGCGTCTTCAACGGGAACGCGGGCGCCTGCCGCTTTGGCATCGTGCTGGGACTTGGGGCTTTCCTAGCCTGCGCCGCCTTCTTGCTGCTGGATGTGCGCTTCCAGCAGATCAGCAGCGTCCGGGACCGTCGCCGCGCTGTGCTACTAGACCTAGGCTTCTCAGGTAGGCGGGGCCAAGAGAGGACGGGGCAAAGAGGAGGGCTGGGCCAGGAGGGGCGCAGCCTGGCCACCGGATGCCCGGGCCAGCAGGGGCGCAGTCTGGCCACCGGACGCCCGATGGCTTCAGGGGTGGGCGGACCCAGCTCTTGCCAGGGAGGGGTCAGCGGTGGGCGAGGGCTGCAATGAGCCGGCAAGTTCTCAAGTGTGCCTCGCTGGACCCTATGCCTGGCCTCTGCCCTGGGAGTCTGGCATCCTGGGGTCGGCTCCAGACCCTGCGAAGCGGGGTGCACCGTGGACCCTAGGTCTCTGCTGGTGACAGAGCACCCCTGGCTGCGGCCGCTACCCTTAGGTCTCTGGTCCTTCCTGTGGTTCGTGGGCTTCTGCTTCCTCACCAATCAGTGGCAACGCACTGCGCCAGGGCCCGGCACTACACAGGCTGGGGACGCTGCGCGAGCTGCCATCACTTTCAGTTTCTTCTCCATCCTCAGCTGGGTAAGTGTGGGCCCAGGGGGCAGCAGGGGACAAGGGCACTTCAGCTGGCCCGACTGACCTGTGCCCACACCCACAGGTGGCGCTTACTGTGAAGGCCCTGCAGCGGTTTCGACTGGGTACGGACATGTCACTCTTCGCTACAGAGCAGCTGGGTGCTGGGGCAGGCCAGGCCTACCCTGGCTACCCGGTGGGCAGTGGTGTGGAGGGCGCCGAGACCTACCAGAGCCCACCCTTTACCGAGACCCTGGACACAAGCCCCAAAGGGTACCAGGTGCCTGCCTATTAGTGGTTGGCAGGTGCAGGCAAGGGCTCAAAAGCTACCCTGGCAGTTCAAGCCCCAAGGCCTCCTGGGAGCTCCCTCAGGTCCTACCCACCCAGCACCAGGGATACAACGGATGGCTACTGTGGGCTTCCATGGCCAAGTGAATGGAGCCCCTCTGGGGCTCCTGTGCTGCCCCCACCAAGCTCCCCTAGCAGAAGGGTCCAGACCTGATGTCCTGCAAGAGGGCATCACAGCCTGGGGTGAGCTGAGGAAAAAGAGGCAGTCCCTTCATGGGCCAGGCAACCTGGGGCTTACCTGTCTATTCCAAGGTCAGAGGTCCCGCTGCTCTACACTGCCTGGTGCTGGGCTTCCCAGGATCAGGGGTAAGGACACTGACCTCAGCTTGAGGCCAGAGATTGTGACCACTGGTCCCCATCCCCCAGTCCTTATGGATAGTGACTACCTTTGCTGCTGTCTTGCCCTCTCTGGAGCCTCCCTGTGTTTCGACTCATAGACTCTAGAGAAGCCTGGCCTGTTAGTGTTGTGATTGTGGTCAAGTCTTACAGTTTTATCTCATAATACCCCCTAAGTCGCCCCTCTCTGTGGGCCATTCTGACCAGGAAGGCATAAGACAGCTGTGGGCCTGGACAACAGCCCTCCGGTAAGACCTTACCAAAGGGAAGAATAGAACTGGGTGCTTCTGACATGCTTCTGATCAGTAAAGAGTCCTGGAGCTTCCACCTGCCAACAGTGGCCTTGGAGACAGCCATTCCTGCAAACTGTCTTACCTTGGCTTCCTGGACCAATTTCTCCTTCCCTACCCTGCACCCTATTTTAAGGCCCAGCCCCATGGGGGTTCCCGTGTATAGCTGACTATTCATGCATTGCACAAAGCTGGCTTTTCACATAAAGTTAAATCAGACGTGTTGCCATATTTCATTCTTACAGACAGACGCCTCCCTCTGGAGTTGCGGTTGAGTGGTATCTATACATTGTAGCATAGAACAATTATTTAAGTGATATTTAAGTGAATATGTTTACAGTTTTTGTATATATGGGTCTCTCTTCTGAAAGAACAATCCATGATTGTGTATTTTTAGTGTCCCATATTCCGACTGCAACTTCTTTACAATAAAGATTATAAATGCATTGACTGTGATCCAGATCCTCCTGGAGTCATTTCTAACTCTACCCTTCCTGGTACCAGGGGCAGGGGCTTCCAGGCCCAGAATACAGGAGTGGGTAGGGAGATGGAGGCTAGTCTGACCTTCAGGTTCTGAGAACGAACTCCAGATCCAGCCCCCTGAATGAATCACTCTGGTCTGAGTAAAAACTCTCCACTCAGAGCAGGCTCTCTGAAATGCTGGGAATGAGACAAAGACCACTATGGAGACAAAAGGCTAGTGAACTCCTGGGCCCTAACTCAAGGCTTACTGTTACTCTTTAAAAGTATGATGTGTGTTCTTCTCTGACCCTTACTATCCCTGAAAACCAGGTGTATCAGTAAAGCCAGGATGTCCTGACTACAGTGTCTCCAGAAATAAACCAAGTGAGAGAATAAAATTCTTTCTTTTTCTTTTCTTTTCTTTTCTTTTCTTTTCTTTTCTTTTTTTTTTCTTTTTTGAGACAGGATCTTATACTGTAGGGTAGGTGTGTGCTGCCATGCCTGGTTGAGAGAATAAAATTACTAGGGATCATCACAGAGGGATAGGGAACAGAAAAACTCCCAGGTTCTTAACTCATTGAAAGTGTGGTTTATGCCAGGCATGGTGATGTATACCTGTAATCCTAGAACTCACAAAATTGAGACAAGAGGATCACTTGTGTTTTTAAGATCAGCCTGAAGTATATAGCAAGAACCTGTCTCAAAAACACAAAATAAACCAGGTGTAGTGGTGCACACCTATAATCTCAGCACTTGGGAGGCTGAGGCAGGAGGATTGTTGCGAGTTGGAGACCAGCCTGGGTTACAAAGTGAGTTCAAGGCCAGCCTGAACTGCATAGGAGAACTTGTCTCAAAAGACAAAGCAAAAGGGCTGGGGATTTAGCTCAGTGGCTTAAGCGCCTGCCTGGCAAGTGCAAGGTCGTGAGTTCGATCCCCAGTACCAAAAAAAAAAAAAAAAAGAACTCCACAAAATGAACACAGGCCATGTTTTGTTTTCTTCTGAGACAGGACTTTGCAAACTGCTTTTGCTAAAAAATAGCCAGATGAGGTGACAGCAGATCCTTGTAATCCCAGTACTGTGGAGGCTGAGGCCAGAGGATCCCAAGTTTGAACCCAGTCTGGGCAACTTAGCCGGACCCTGTTTTCTTTTGTTTTGTTTAAAAAGAAGGACAGGGCTGGGGATTTAGTTCAGTGGCATAAGCACTTGCCTGGCAAGTGCAAGGTCATGAGTTCGATCCCCAGTACCGCAAAAAAAAAAAAAAAAGGACTGGGGCTGGGGATTTAGTTCAGCAGCATAAGTGCCTGCCTTGCAAGCATGTGGTCGTGAGTTTGATCTCCGGTACCAATAAAAAAATAAAAAATAAAAAAGAAGGATTGGAGATATAGCTCAATATGAAGGCCCTGAGTTCACAATACTGCAAATAAACCAAATACTAGCAGTTATTATTATTTGCATTATTGAAGATAAAACCCAGGCCCTTGAGCACTAACACTAACACTGAATTGCATCACAAGCTCTTTGTTTTTTTTGAGACAGGTCCTGCTATTTAGTTCAGATTGGCCTTGAACTCACTATGTAGCTTAGGTTGGCCTCAGACTCACAGCAATCCTCCTGCCTCAGCCTGTCAGGTGTTAGGATCACAGGTGTGCACCACCATGCCTGGCCACCAAGTTTGCTTGCTTATTTATTTATTTGTTTATTTATTTATGAAACTAGGGCCTTCATATTGAGCCACATCCCATATGCCTTGTTTTTGTTACTTTCTTTGTAGCTAGGACACAATAATTGACACAACTAAAAAAGGAGAAGTTTATTTTGGCTCACCGTTTCTACAGGTTTTAGTCCATGGTTGGCTGGCTCCAAGGCAAGACAACTCGCCAGAGGCTCAGGGAAGTGGTTTGTGGAATGGTAGACAGGAAGCAGAGAGTGAGGAAGAACAGGACCAGGGAGGGAGACAAATACTTCCTGACCACACCCCCAGTGACCCAACTCTTCTGACCAGGCCCCATCTCCTAACAGCAAGTCAGCTACTATAAACCCCATAATCCAATTACCTTCCCTGATCGCCACCTATGACCATATGAGGCTTTGGGGAGATAATCTAGATATAAACCATAACACTCCCCTTTTATTCATTTTCAGAGTCTTACTAAGCCACTAGGTTGTCAGCCTGGGCGCAAATCCCAGGTCTTTTAAAATTATTGTGAGCCAGACATGGTAGTACATAGCCATAATCCCAGCACTCAGGAGGCCAAGACAGGAGGTTTGCCAATTCTGAGGCCAACCTGGGCAATTTAGCGAAGCACTGTCTCAAAATAATTTTCTTTTTTTTTTTTTTTTTTTTTTTTGGTACCGGGAATTGAACTCAGGACCTCACACTTGCCAGGCAGGCACTTAAGCCACTGAGCTAAATCTCCAGCCCAAAATAATTTTCTTTTGAGACAAGATCTCACTGTGTAGTTCAGGCAGGCTTTGAAATTGCTACAATCCTCCTGCCTCAGCCTCCTACGTGCTGGAATTACAGATGTACACTACTACATGTAGCCATCCATTTCATTATTTGTTGATCTTTCATGGATTTATAGACATTTTTCATGTATCTTGAAATACATGATTAAACACTGAAAAATCACCTGATCTCTCACTTGGTATAGCTTTGTTTCTGCCATCCTTGCCATATAAGAAAAATTTTTTTGTCTTTTTTGAGATAGGGTCTTGCTATACAGTTCAGGCTGGCCTTGAACTCACTATGTAGCCAAAGTTGGCCTCAAACTCACAGTGATCTGCCTGCCTCAGCCTCCCAAGTGGTAGGACTATAGGCAGGCGCCACTACACTTAGCTCCCAGGTTTTTTTAATCTTGCTTTTTCCTGTTTTACTTTGTTCAAGCTTGCTCTACAGGGTTAATTTCACTCTCACTTTTCACTTTTACTTTTTTTTTTTTTCCGGTACCGGGGATAGAACTCATGGCAGGCACTTAAGCCACTGAGCTAAATCCCCGGCCCATTTTTACTTTTTCAAATAAACTTTGGCATTGCTTTTTGCTCATTTCTTTCAATTCTTTTGTTTGAAATAAGAACCTGGAGTCTAACTCCAGAAAGGCAAGCAATCCTAAACCCAGTAACATTTATTTGATGAGCGACATTTTTTTTTGTCTTTTTGAGATAGAGTTTCAAATGCAGTTTGAGCTGGTCTTAAACTCATTTTGTAGCCCAGACTGATCTTGAATTTGCAATGATCCTCCTGCCTCAGCCTCCTGAGTGCTGGGATTACTGGTATGCACCACAATGCCTGGTCAGCCACTTTTAGAAGAAGCTACCTGATAACATTTTGTAGTAAACAGGAGAATCAAAAGCCAGGACATTCTGATAACAGTCCTGCTTCAGTCTCTTGGATGCTGGGATTATAAGCATGTGTCACCATACCTGGTATACCTCACATCACTACTACAAAGTATAGTACTATCCCATCATTACCTAGCTCCCTTCAGCTCCCCTCAATAGCTGTGTTTCTCCCTGCCTTACTTCCTGACAACTGTTCATCCGTTCTCCACTCTCCCCTTTATTTTAGATAAGTTCTTGCTATATGGTTCAGATTGGCTTTAAATCACTATGCAGCCCATGTTGGTCTCCAATCACAGCAATCCTGCCTCAGTCTCCTGAGTGCTGAGAACTGTACTGCTGAGATGCCTGTGTTACCATGACATGGTCTTCTCCATTTTCATACTTTCTCATTTTAAGAAATATTATATTGCTGAGTGTGATAGTACATGTCTATAATCTGAGCACTCTGGGAGGTTGGGGCAAAGAGGATCACTAAATTGGAAACCAGCCTGGGCAACTTGGTGAGACTCTCAAAACAAGAAAAGTCCTAGAGTAACTAAGAGGTAGAGCACTTGTTCTACCACATAAGGTCCCAGATACAATCCTAGTTCTGGCGGGGGAAACAAAACCAACTCTGGTAGCGTACTGTTTAACATTAAAAAATTTTCGTGGCCCTGAAGCAAGGCCAGCAGATTGCTGTAGTTGCTGGTTTCAAACAGGAGCCTAAAAAGAATTCTTTCTGTGGTATGTTGGCCATTTCAGAACTTTGGAAATGGAATGGTCAGTTCATCAGAAAAAAATAGCAGGTGAGTGTGGCAGACTTTCGGAGGCCCACAGGAAAGAGACTCTGGCGTGTCGGGACCTGCACCATGTGGTTGACTCGGGGTGCTGGGAGAACAAGGAGCTCCTCCCCTCTCTGGCGGGTAGCTGTGAGTGTGGCAGACTTTTGGCTGCGCGTTGGGACCTGCACCATATGGTTGACTGGGGTGCCGGGAGAACAAGGAACTCTTCCCTCTGCGGGGGTGGCTGTGAGCCTGCCAGTGGACGGGCTGAAAATCAGACATCTCATGTCATCCTGTCCCCCGTCCCGTGTCCCCCTCCCTTAGCAAGTGGGAGCCAGTAAACTTCACATCTTGTTTTTTTTTTTTTTTTACATTTATTTTTTTATTTTTAATTTTATTTAAAGAGAAAAAAAAGCAATACAGAAAAAAGTGTAGAAACAATACAAAACCTCAAAAAGAATCATAAATCACTAGTTGACAAACCACATACTCCCCAAAATAGCTGTTCATGTTACAAAATTAAGGCATACAAAGTGAACACACAGTGAAGCTGCAAACAGAAAAAAAAAAGATGGAATAAAGCCAATTTAGACAATATAGTGAAATTGGCAGGGAACATCACAGCAGGTCACCAGGACAACAGTAACAAGGCAACATTGTATATCTCGTTGTCTTCACAATAGTTGTTCTACTAGGTAGAGCAAAATCAAAGAAATACACAACATTA
>PVJX010004412.1:0-95232 GCA_004027295.1 Dolichotis patagonum | reverse complement strand
CCTTTCTTAATGGTTCCTGCAAAAGCCCCAGGGCTGACACTCTCTGGGCTGCCTTGGGTTAGTCATGGTTTTCCTTAACATAATCACTGAATCTGCCCCACCTGGATCCCATGCTGCCTCTGGAGCCTGTAGTGCAAACTGATGCAGAAAATAGGAGCAAGGTGCTAAGCAGGTCTGACCGCAGATGACCACTGCACTTCCGCCCCTCCATGCCAGAGACCCCAGCCTTTGACTCCTTCCCCAGCCTCAGAACTTGGAGCCTCCAGAACTACTTCTGACCAAACTCCAAATCCCCTGTCCCTGGATGTGGAAATAGGTGTGCTAGAAGAAGTAACGGGGTTGTGCAGTGTGCTGAAGTGACACTGGACAGACATCTAGACTTTGCTGGTCACCAACTGAGTGCCTCTGGGCAGGTCACTGCCCTTCTCTGAACCTCAGTTTTCCCATCTGTAAAACAGTAATAGCAGCTAACATATCCAGAGCACCTACCATGTACCGTTACCATTTAAGCATTTTCTAGAGACTTTAGCTAGGTGGAGTCTACAGCTCAGTGGTAGATTATTTGCCTTGATTTCATCCGTAGCTCTGCAGAAAAAAAAAAAGTCCTCATACTAGTCTGAGGTCACACCATCAGCAGGACGAGGGGGTGGGGCACAAAGCTTGTCAGGAACAGAGCGAATGTGAATGAAAGGTGCCTGCAACAGGGGTGGATGCCATGTGCTCTGGAACCATGAGGGGCTTTTGAAGGTGTGCTTGGTAGGATCTTGCAGAGACTGGCAGGATGGAAGCTATAGAGGTTTCACCAGCTGATGCTGCGAAAGTCCTGCAGCCCACATGCCTCCCCTCTATCTCACCCCGAAAGATTCTCTGAGAGGCATGGGGGAACGCAGAATTTGAAGGTGGGGGTGGAGGGCAAGGTTGCCAGGAGAACAGGAGGAGGTTTCCCATATTTTAAGCCTCCATACAGTCCAATTTATCCTCACAATAAGTCCTCAAAAGGAAACTCAAGAGAGGGGAGATGTTTTAGCCAAAGTCACACAGCAAGGAACCCATTTCCAGATCCATATCCTCCCTTGTTAACTTTTCCACACCAGCACCCTGAAGCCATTGGACCAGTCTCTCAGTGTGTGTGGGGAGCTCTGGGGGTGGCAGAGAATGTCATGTCAGTGACTTGAAGGATGATCAATGCTGGGGATGTGGCAGATATGAAGGCCTGGTAGGAGGACTTCCACCAACCAGCCACCCACCAAGACTGGGGTGTGTGAATTTCAGGGGCATCTGGTGGCTGAAAAGAGGTAGATTCTCAGAGGACAGACTGACTAGTGACCATCCACACCTCCAGTCCAGGAAACTGAGGACTACGGTGGGTCCACTGCATTTAGTCTTCGAGGGGTCCCAGATGACCTTAGCCAGAGCTGTCAGTGCCAGAGAACATGGGGGAGGGGTGGAAGAAACAAGACAGATGAGAGATGAGACACGTTTGTATAAATCCTGTACAAATTGTAAGCTCGGGATGATGTGAAAGGGCCAAGGGTGAGGAGTGGGCTCTAGGGTGTGCAACCAGGGATCCCCCCTTGATTCTCTGAAAACAGGGAAAACTGGGTGTGGGTTTTATGGAAACTCTCTTCTTGGCAATTTTTCTATAAATCCTAAACTGCCTTTCACCTTCTCCATCTAGTGCTAAGGATCTAACCCCAGGCCTCACACATGCTAGGCAAGAGCTCTACCACTGAACTACACCCCAGCCCTAAAACTGTTCTTAAATGGAAGTTTTACTTAAAAATACAGATGACAAGAGATGAAAGAGGGTGTGGATGGGATGAGTCGGTAGGTGGCTAGTGGGGAAGCAGGAATTTGAGGAAGGGAGAGCTTTGACGATGATGCACACACAGGGCTTCTGCTTTTTTGGATGTGAAACTGAGTGAGCAGGAGGTTGGGGAAGGAGTGGCAGGGTGAAGGAGTGGGAGGAGCTCTGAGCTAGGGCAAGTCAAAGGAAGCAGAAAGGTGCCAAGGCCCCAGATGCCATCTGGCTCCCTTTCCCCGGTGCACCTCCCCTGCCTACAGGGTCTCCAACTCTTCCTGCATCGTGGAGAATCCCACCCTGGGTCACCCATGCCCTTGTCCATCTCCAACTGTACCTAGTGGACTGGGTCTAGCACCTAGCCAGTGGGTCTGACCCTGACTGTGGCTCATTCTAAGTGGGAGTGGTGGAGACCCTGCAGGGTTCGGGGTCCACAGACATGGGAGCATGGAAAGTTCCTGAGGCAGGGCCCCGTGAATGTTTTGAGTTTAAGAGGGCTCCCTCCACTCCAAGTACTGGTCTCCCCTTGACATGGCTGATTACCTCAGTTACCAACTCAGAACTCAGAGGCCCAGCCTGGAATATCATCTCCTCTCCTAGACTGAACTAGGTGAGGTTTGCCCAGGTTCTGTCACCCACCTCCTAGAAGATGGAAGGGGGCCTGGGAGGCACTGTAGTAGTGGAGAACCGTGGAAGGCTTCAGGGTTCCAGCCCCAAAAGGAACAGAGAGTTCCACCAGGCCCTGGCAGTGGTGGCCACTTCCTTCTCTGGTGTGCAGAGCTTTGGGAAACACAGGCGTCAGGAGGCTGGCCCTGGAGTGTCCTTGGAGGAGCTCCACCCTGGGAGTCTGAGGTTAGATGCTGCTTCCAGGACTCTGCTTGGGATCCTCTGGGAGACACAACAAAGCACTTCCTAGGCCGGCCTCCTCTGGGAGGACACAGGTGAGCAGGAGGAAACAGCCTGGGAATGAAGAGCTAGAGATATGGGCTGGGGCTGGGCTGGCCATGGAACAAGGATGGTGGGGTGCAGGTAGGAACTGGGATTAGGATGGGACTAAATTGATTTGAGCCGAGGAGGGTGTAACTGGGGATGGGTGTGGAGGAGAGGTAGAGGCTTGCGATGCTAAACATAAGGCTGAGGACAGGCTGGAGCTGAGGTGGGAAAGGAATTGGGTTGGATATTGGGGTTGGGTTGCACATGGCAATAAACAGTGACCGGGAGGGGGTGGATGAGGAATGGGTCTTTTAGGAAGGACTCGCTGCAGGCAGGCCAGGCATGGGCTGGTATATGAATTGAGTTGGGGCTAAAGGCTGGAATAGAAATGGGTTTAATATGGGGTGGCATGGGCCTTAGAGTGGGATGAGGCTGCAATGGAGATAAATTAAGCAAGAGGGGAGCAAGGGGTAATAATGTCGCTGGAGCGAGGTAGGGTTTGGAATCTTGGTAAGGTGGCGACCGGGCTGGGGTAAGAGTTGGGCACGAAGGTAGATGCCTAGGTTGGGGATGGGGACGAGGTAGACGAGGGTTTGGGACGTGCGCGGGACAGTCCACACAGCATAGGGGCCATTTGGATTTCGGGTGCCGCCCTCGCCCGGGGCGGGGGCGGGGGGGGCGCCCCGGGGCAGGCCGGGAGGCAGGGCGGGCCGGGAGGGGGCGGACCTCCCCCTGGGCTGGGCAGGGGCGGCGCTAGGACCGAGCAAGCGGAGGGAGCGAGCCGGGCGGAGCCAGCGCCCCCCGCCCCCCGCCGGCCGGCTCCCCTCCCCCGGCCGCTGGCTCGCTCGGCTCGCGGCGCTGCAGAGGCTCTGAGGAGGCGGCGGCGGCGACTCACTCTTTCCCTCCCGCCTGCGTCCGTCAGTCCATCCGTCCGTGCGTCTGTCCGTTCGGCTTCGGTCCGGCCCGAAGCATGGCCGGCGTCAGCTTCAGCGGCCACCGCCTGGAGCTGCTGGCGGCTTACGAGGAGGTGATCCGAGAGGAGAGCTCGGCCGACTGGTGAGCCCCCCGCCCCCGCCCCGGCCCCTTTGTCCCCGCGCCGCCGCCGCCGCCGTGCCTTTGTTTCCGTCTAGCCCCGCCACCCTGAAGCAGCTGGGAAGGAGGAGGGACCCCGAAATGGTGCATCGGGGCCGGGAGGGCCGGGGAGGGGCTGCCTTTGTGCGCGCCGGGGGAGGGGCCGCCCTGGGCCAGGCGGGGCGCTGCCGGCCCGAGCGCCCCGAGGCGGCCCCAGCGCGCGGTGGAGCGGTGGCCGGATGCAGGCTGGTCCGAAGCGGGGTCCAGATGGGTGACCTCAGGCCGCGTGGCCCCACTGGAGCCCATCCCCCTCCTCTTCCTACCCACCTCCACGGGCCCGAGGGACAGGTGTACACGGGCCGGCCAAGGGCACCTTCGCCACCTTCCAGCGGTAGAGGACCAGGCGGAGACGGGGCGGGGACCGAGGTAGCAGAGCCAGCGCAGCCTGCCTTGCTCAGCCCGGCCCGGCCAAAACACAAAGGAAGGCTAGGGCGGGGGAGGAGCGGAGCAGGCTGGGGCCAGGGCGCCCCGCCCACCGGGGGCTTCTTGGACTTGGCTGCCCCCCACCATGCTGGGTTCGGGTATGATGGAAGGAGGTTCACTGCCACAGGGGAACCGAGAAGTGACTGCTTTACCCCTCACGGTTCTCGGAGGAGTAGGAGGCAAGGATGAACCCTCCTCTCCCGTACTTGAAAGAGATTGCAAGGACCAGTCAATTGGGATTGGGGGCGGAGGGGGCCAGGTGGACCCAGCTGCTTGTCTGGGGAACCTGCTGAGAGGGACTATGGAAGGAACCCCCAAAGAGAGTCGAAGAGATGAGTAGATCCACTGGGTCTCTGAACCCTTCAGTTAGCACAAGAGGCACTCAAGCTCCTGATGGCAGAGGAGCCGGGCTGCACTCCCAGCTGTTGTATCCCTGAGTTGGGGGGAGGGGATGGGCCAGTCCTCTGGGACTGGAGCCCCCAGGGTGGCCTGGAAACCAACGTGACCTATACTGCCCCATTCTGGACTCATCATTCCTCCCACTATTCTCCAGGGCAAGTGCTCATACTGTTCCTAACCCCCCCCCCCAAGCAGGAAGCAGGCCTTCTGGAGGAAACTGAGGGAAGACTAAGAGTAGGTCTAAAGGACCCCAGTTGAGCTGACCTCACCCACATCCAGGGTGTGTAGCCAGTTAGAGATACTGACCTGGGTGCTGGAGGAGGGGACAAGATAGCCAGGCGTCCATGCCATGGTACTGCAGCACTGGCAGGCAGCCAGGCCTGGAGGGATGGACTCAGGAGACAAGCTCTCATGTCCTGCAGGTCAGTCACAGGAGAGGCCAGCACAGGCCAACACAGGCCCAGCACAAGCAGGCAGGCGGCCCACCCATTGTCCCAACCCTGCCTCTGGGGGGTTGAGATCATGCAGAGTTCTGGGCAAGTGGCCGGCTTGGCCCAGTGGAGGAGCTTGCCTTGGGATATGGCCCTGTGTGGGGAGAGGCTATAAGCCATCCCAGAACATCTCTTGCCCTCCGGGTTTTGGGGCGGAGAATCTGCTCTTTTTCCCCTAACCCTGCAAGAGCAGAGCTCTGGCAGCCCAAAGCTGGGCTACCCAGTCACTGCCGACCCACATCCTGTCAAGCAGAGGTCTGGGCTCCCATCATCCAGTAGTGTCTATGTCCAAGGATAGTTGTTCATCTCAGGCGTGTGTCAGTACCCATCTGGGTTGTGTATGGGACACGCAAACAGATGCACACATGCACCCTTGCACATACACACATTTGTTCATTCCCAAGGACCGAGACAGCATTTTGTAAAAAGGGCACAAGGATTACATCCTGCAAAAAGGGGACATGAGTCTCCTTCTCAGGACCCAGCAAAAAGCCAGAGTTCCTGGGTGATCACAAGACTTGGGCAGAGTCTGCACTTAGAGGCAGAAGGAGGGGTGTCTTGGGTAGAAGTGCTGATTGGGATAAGGGGATTTGATGCTGTGCTCCCTTTACCTTGTCTTTCACTGGGAGTGGGATGCAATTGGGGATATCTCATCCCCAGGTTGCAAGGTCTGTGAAATGGACCATATAGGAAATCAAGTTAGATAGTGACAAAGGCCAGCATTTTTCTGGTTGTGATATGACTCAACTGAACAACCATACATGCAAGTTCTGCTCCTCTCTGGTGCTCTTGAGAACAAGAGAGGATTTGGTACAGTCGTTTCTAGGATCCCCAGGGTCTGTCTTGTGTGATCCTCAGCCTCCCACTCAGAGCTGACCCAAGGATCTCCCTGGAGCTGCTACCATCCAGTCACCACTTCTCTGGACTTAGATGATTTCTAACAGTTTGTGTCAACATCCCAAATACCTGTGGTTCTGCTCTGTGCTAGACCCAGGATCCAGAGAGCATAGTGTGTAAGCTGTGTTAGAGTTTCCACCTTCACAAAGCTTACCACCACCCGGGGCAGTGTCTTGTCTCCAGGGATTGAGGCTGGTGAGATGTGTAGACTCAAGGTCTCCATCTTCCCATCCTGGTTCCCTGTGGGTGGAATCCTCAGCTGACACCTGTCCAGGCCCACATGTTAGAGAAGCAGAGGCCAGGGCAGGTCCAAATATCTCTTCTTATTTCTGGTGGGGAGCGGCAGGTGCTCTGGGGACAAGCCATTCAGGGTGAGTCTGCCTGGGGAACCAGCACTGGTATCCTGCAGGTCTGGCCTTCCTTCTATAGAGAGCCACATTTGCAAAGGCCTGTTTGGGATCAGGGAACCCTTCACTCTGGCCCTGGTGCATAGTATTAAGACAGGGAGGTCAGGATGGAAAGGCAGGCTGGGTGGAGCTGAGATTTGAAGGCTGGCAGAAATGTTCAAATTTAGGGATGATTTCTGTTGGGAAAGGGCTGTGGTCAAAGGAGGGAAAGGTGGCCGGCAGTAGGTAGGTGGGTAGAATGGAAGGGACTTAAGAGAGCCTGGGTAAGGCTGAGACAAATAGGCTTTCCCAGTGAAGCATGATACCTAGGGTAGTATCTGGAAACCAGGAACCCTGGGCTCTGCCTCAGTTTCTCATCTGTGAATGGAGAGGGGTACACCCTACTTCTCTGAGGTTCTTTGTTCCCCTCGGTGGGTTAGGGCGTAGGGACAGGTGGTGGGACAGCTGTGCTGGGAAGCAGCTGTCAGGGCAGCAGCTGGGGCAACAGTTGGACTAGGGGCTGCAGCTCCATAGCCCACCTGTGTCCCTTTCTGAAGGGAGACAGGGAGGGGGTAGGGGGGCCCATTTGGCCTATGGCAACAACTTGTGCCAGCCACCTGGGGCTAGGCCAGTCCCTTTTCCTCACCTCCTTCCTTTTCCTCTCCCCCCTCCCTTCCCCTCTACTTTTCCCTCCCTGCTCCTTCCTTCCCCTCCCCCTCCTTCATTTTCTGCTCACCCCTTCATGTCTTTTTCTTTCTCCTTTCCTTCACCTTTTATGCTCCTGTTGCTGTCCCTAGCATCCTGCCTGGGGAGTAGGGAAATGGGAATTGGGGAAGGGTCTGAGCCCCTCTAAATCTTGGAACAAGGCCTATCTTCCTCGGCCCAGGCTTCTTCTCCCAGTGGGTGTTCAACCTGTGCCTGCATCAGATGCAGAGAGGCATCTCTGCATTCCCTTCTGTGAAATGGATGCTGTGCCGCTGCTGCCTAGAGAGAAGGAGTCAGGGCATAATAAGGCTAGAGAGGAGGAAGAGAAAGGAGGAAGGCTGCTGGCTCAGCTTTCTGGCTGCTGGAGGGGCCAGCAGTTCCCTGAGGCCTCAGCTAGGGCTGAGGCAGCATAGGGGCTGCAAGACCAGGAGAGCACAGCCACTGGAGGCTAGACTCTGGGAGGGAGTGACCACAGTGACCTCATCCCCATTTCTGAGAGGCGGAGATTGAGTCTGAGGGCGGGTCCCCAGGGTCCTTTGTGTTCCAGGAGAATGCAGCTCTGGTGGGCTGGTTCCTGTGCCAATTGCTGGGTTGCCATGGTTACTAGGGGGATGCCCAGCACTGTGTGAGCAGCCCAGGTTCTTTTCTCCTCCCTCATAGGGGGAGGGACAGCGGGTACCAAGGCACGCGCCAGGTAGATTCCTGGTGCTGGCCAATGGGGGCTGAGTATCGTGGTAGCCAGGGAACGGTAACCAAGGAACCGTTGCCTTGGAATCTCCATCTCTCAGGCGCGCTGCACCGCTGGGTTGTGGGCTGCCAGGCCAGGGCTGGACGAGCAGAGGGCTCCACTACTAGGCAGCAATTTCTGCCCCTCATTTCCTGCTTTCCATCTGACCCAAGCCTAAGGAGCTCCCAGGATGCATCCTGCTGGGCTCCAACTGAAAATGTTAATGATCCTGCTGTGGCCAGCAACAGAAGCTGTCCCCCACCCCATCTCCTGCCCTGCCCCTTGGTGGCCCTCGCCTCAGTGCTCTCCCCACTCATAGCAAGCAGTCTGGGCCCTGCTGGTTCTGTGAGCCTCCCCTCCCTCTCCCCAGGGCGCTATACACATACGAGGATGGCTCAGATGACCTCAAACTTGCAGCGTCAGGAGGTAAGAATTCCAGCCATTCTTTGTCTTCCTTTCCGCCCCCTCCTTCGGTTGTTTTCTTCCCCACCCGTCTGGCTCCCAGCCACTTTCCCGCCTGCATCCAGCAGACCCACACTTGTCTGGCGGTTGTCCCTCTTGTCATCCCTGCAATCCTCAGAGTGGGAAGGGAGGGAAATTAGTTTCCTGTTTGACTTCTGAGAAGGCTCAGAGAGGGAAGGTTTCTTTCCCAGAGTCACACAGCCAGAAAAGAAGGAGCCAAACAGTCATGCTCCAGATTAGTTGTACTTTCTCTAGGATTGGAAGACGTTATTAAGGAAAGCTTTATTTTACCTCTCCGGGCACTAGCACCTGGTGAGACATGAGATGTGTGAAGAGTGAGAAATGAGGATGTGTGAAGAACAAACACCTTCAGTCCTGTCTTGAATCAGACCTTGGAGAATTCACATGCAAAAGCTAGATCCGGTCTGTCCCCTTCCCACTGCATCACAAAGCTCTGTGACCTCCAGCTCTCAGAGCTGGAAGCTCCCTGGGGATACCTGCAGTGCCCACAAAGTGTCTTTCTTTAGAGTTTCAGGCTTTTATAGGCTGAGGGTTTAGGAGACAGAGCACCCTAACACCCTCCTGATTCCCCCAGAAGGGGGTTTACAGGAGCTCTCGGGCCACTTTGAGAACCAGAAGGTGATGTACGGCTTCTGCAGCGTCAAGGACTCCCAGGCTGCACTGCCAAAATACGTGCTCATCAACTGGGTATGCGGCTATTTTCTGGGGTGGGGGATTGACACCTCCTAGGTAGGGCAGTCTCTCCAGTGACTGGTAGCACTGGGGAAAATTTTTACTAGCCTTGGGAAGATAGCCTGCTGGGCCCTTAGGCTGTTGGCCCACTCTAGTCCTTCCCTGACCCTGGTTCACTGGGTACTTTGTAGGTGGGTGAAGATGTCCCTGATGCCCGAAAGTGCGCTTGTGCCAGCCATGTGGCTAAGGTGGCTGAGTTCTTTCAGGTGTGTGCAGGGTCTGGGGTCATGGGGTCAAGGACAACCACCCAGGGGTGGGGCCGTATGCCGTGAAGGTGATGGGAGGGAATCGAAATGTCACCTAAAGCCTGGCTTCTTGTGGAAGGGCGTCGACGTGATTGTGAATGCCAGCAGCGTGGAAGACATCGATGCAGGTGCCATTGGTCAGCGGCTCTCCAATGGGCTGGCGCGCCTCTCCAGCCCCGTGCTGCACCGGCTGCGGCTGCGGGAAGATGAGAATGCTGAACCTGTGGTCAGTGTGTGCCTGGGGCAGGCTAGCCCTTGCAGGGCTCTGCCTGCATGGCCCAGCCCTGGAGTCTGATCTCCAGTCCCCTTAAGTGCTCAGTCTTTGTGCCTGGGGCATCCTAGGACATCTAGCCTGCTCTCTATGTTCATACCAGGCTGTTTGACCCTGCAGGGCACCACCTACCAGAAGACTGATGCGGCTGTGGAAATGAAGCGAATTAACCGTGAGCAGTTCTGGGAACAGGCCAAGGTGTGGGACCCTGACCCTGGACTTGAGGCTAAGCTCCCCCTTCCTGACCCAGCAGGGTAGCTCTGAATCCCTTGCTTCAGTAATGTGTCCCATCCACATGCTCCCCTAGCTGAAAGAGGAAGCCCTTTTGGCCTTCGGTGCATAGAACTCATCCTCTAAATTTCTAGAATGGCCACCTCCCCAGCTCTGGGTAAGGGATGGAATGGAGGAGCTGGGGTCATTTCTCAGGCTTGGGGCCTGTACTTTCTCTGCTTGGGGTTGCAGAAAGAGGAAGAGCTTCGGAAGGAGGAGGAGCGGAAGAAAGCTCTGGATGCCAGACTCAGATTTGAACAAGAACGAATGGAGCAGGAACGGCAGGAGCAAGAGGAACGCGAGCGACGCTATCGAGAGCGGGAGCAACAGATTGAGGAGCACAGGTGAGCTCACCTGGACCAGGAGGCAGATAGCTCCCACCACCTCCTACCCCCCTACCCATGTTCTGAGTGGGGTGCTTGCCTGTCTTTCCAGGAGGAAACAGCAGACTCTAGAGGCCGAAGAGGCCAAGAGGCGGTTGAAGGAACAGTCTATCTTTGTAAGTTCTCTGTGGGCCCTAGACAGTGCCAAGTGTTCTGCGAATGAGCATGAGTGTTACTGTTAGGCCTGGAACCCTCATCAAATGGAGCCCTGGGCCCTGGCTGTGAAAAAAGACTTCCTTGATGAAACTTACTCTTTATATCAGAAGAGAAAGTGCACCTTGACCTGCACCCTTATTGACCTGGCCCACCCTGCCCCTTCCCCAGTAAGGCTGGAGGTTGAGGTGGATTAGACACAGCTACTGCACCTAGGAAGCCCAAGGCCTGGGCCTTACTAGAGTGCTACGCAGCCACCTGACTGAACGTGTTTTGGGCACCTGGACCCAAGTGTGCAGTGTCTCTTTGCAGTAGTTCCTTTGTGCCACGCCACAGATTTCTGTCCAAACCTCTGAATGTTGGGAGTGTTCTGTGAGTCTATAGATTGGTCCCTGAAGATCACAGTGGAGTCACATCTTCATGCTTTGAACTCATATTTTCTTGGGAAGTAGGGCTACAATTTGAACCCTATCTCTTGCACACACCCTACCACTGAACTATACCCCTATCCCCTGATTTTTTTTTTTTTTTGAGACAAAGTCTCAGTATGTATTTTAGGCTGGCCTTGAACTCAGGGATCCTCTTGCCTCAGCCTGAGTGCTAGAATTACAGGTGTGCGTCACCATACCTGGCCTTATCCCCTGAATTAAGTTTAATATTTTGAAAATAGCTAATTCTATTCAGAAGTTCAACAAGGGCTGATAATCATCAGATTGAGACTCTAATGGGCAGTGGTGGGCCGTGACAACTTAACTGAGCTTCAGATTCCACCGCAGCAGGCTGGGGGAAGAGGTCATTACAGTTTTGTGGGTACCAGTGTCACTTGCGTTTTACGTGTCCTGGGTAGGTGAAGATGGTGTGTGGCTGGTGGACTCTAGCCTCATTTCTTCTGCTATGTGTGTGCTATGTGCTGTGTATGTGTGTGACACATCCGCTGTGTGTCAGGTGTTGGAAACATGGAGAACAAGATTGATGAGGACTTTTTTATATATATATAAATGAATTTTTAAATCCTGGGTAAATAGATGTAAAATACACCATTTCAGTTATTTTTCAGTGTACAGTTCAGTGGTGTTAAGTACATTCATATTATTGTGCAAATAGCAGCATCCATCTCCAAAATCTATACCTAAACACTAACTCCCATCCCCTCTTTCGCACTACTCCCAGGCCTCCTAGCAGGAATCATTTTACTTTCCGTCCCTGAAATTGACTACTTTACCTCATACAAGTAGGATCATATAGTGTCTGTCCTGTTGTGACTGACTTACTTGACTCCATATAATATCTTCAAGGTTCATTCATGGTGTGGCCTGTCAGAATTTCCTTCCTTTTTGAGGGTGAACAATACATTTTGTTTATCCATAGCAGATTCTTTTTGGAAAAAGCTTATTTTTACGTAAAATTTCAAACACATGTGCATGTAGACACATACAGAAGGTAAACAATATAGCTGGGTGTGGTGGTACATGCCTGTAATCCTAACACTTAGGAGGCTGAGGCAGGAGAACTGCTGTGAGTTCAATGCTAGCCTGAACTGCATAGTGAAACCCTGTCTCCGAAAGCCAAAAAAGTAAACAGTAGTGTACAGTGGTGGTGGTGGCAGCCAGCCTAGGGCAGTCATGCTACATCGGGCTGTTCAGATTAAATCACTGAAAGCGCTAAAAGATTCGCCATGACTAGTATATGGATTCCCCTGAACTGATTACTCATCTTTGCCAGTTATTAGCATTTTGGGGAAAATCTGAAGACTCACACACCATTGTTGTATTTGTTTATTTTGCAACACTGGGGCTTGAATCCAGGACCTCACACATGGTAGGCAAGCACTCTACCACTGAGCTACATCTCCAGTCCTTCTTAGTTTATTTCAAGACTAAAGAACTTGCCCAAACTGGTCTCGAATTTGCAATCTGCCTGTCTTGTCTTACTGAGTAGCTGGGATTACACCTGGGGTTATAGGTGACAAGACATACAGGTGTCTTGTAGTACATCCAGTCCTTCAAGTTAACTCATGTGACAGTGACAGTGGACATTCTAGCAAGTCAGCCTTTTGACTTCAAGTCCTCTAAGGAAGGTCCTACACGAGAAACAAATTTAGCACTGCAAAATGTTTTCTCCTGGCTTAGGAACTGTTTGTTGTGCTCTTTATTCCCTTTAGTAATCATGTTCCTCATCTGAGTTTTCATTTTTAACTGGGCTGCTAGGGGGTTCCCATGTATCTAAAAATGTGTAGGCTTAGTTTAGCAGTGCTCTTAACTCTTAGGGTTAGTGTACTGATTTTTCTCCTACCAAGAGCTCTAACTTTTTTGAATGTGTTCAGGTTATTTGTAAACTCTTTGTGGTAAAACTGCCTTTGGTCCTTTTTTATATAAGACGGAGGAACTTGTGAGATTGCACTAGGTGTGTTCAAATTTTAGGACACATACTCAAAAACAAAGAAGCCTTGTTTCTTCACCACCTTACCTGTAGCCCTTCCCCAAACCCTTCCAACCTGACTCACCCTGACAGGGACACTAAGAAGCTTGTGGTGTAATGAGTTCAGCTGAGCACGTGTGTGCTGCTCACTTAGAGACCTGGATCCTTCCTCCTGTATAGCTCACAGGGGACGGAGCAGGTATTCCCAGGAACAGAAACTATGATAACCTATAATCTGTGGTAGATGCTGGCAACATCTTGTGGGAACCTAGAGGAGGAAATGATCCAAATGGCCCAAGGATCTCTTCCCCAGAAAGCAGTACCCAAGCTGAGGCTGGACTTAGGGTGGGGATCAGGCATTTGGGAGAGATGCCTGAATATCTGTGCCAAGTCTTGGAGCTAGGACATGGTAAACATGTTCTAGGCCCCATGTCTGTATTGTCTTGAGGACTTTGCCAGTGTCTCAGAGTTACGTACACGTTAGGGTGAGGGTCGGGGGTGGCATTGGAGAGTTGATGAGGGTTATTACCAGGATGGGAAGGGGGAAAATGAGCCAAGCAAGGGGCTCTACTTACCTGTACTACTGCCTTTTGATCTCAAAAGGTAATGAGGGAAGTGGGCAGGTAAGGCAGGGACAGTAGGGAGTGGTGGGGACTGGTGAAATGGGCAGCACAATTTTGGTGTAAGGGCAGCTGCAGTGTAGTTCTGGTCAGTGCCAGCTTTAGGGGACATGCAGGTTATTATTGCCAGGGTTATGGCATTTTAGAGAAATTAGGACCCTGATTTCAGTTCAGTACAAAAAAATTGCGGTGGCAACTAATTATTTTTAAACTGTACCACCAAGACAAAAGCCATCTGTGGGCCATATTCAGCCAGTGCTTTCTAAAGCTTATGGAAGCCCCTGGGGGATTTTTAATTAGGGAACATTATGGTCTGGTCTGGATTTTTGGAAAAGTCCTTTCAGGGCCTATAGAAAACAAATGAGGGGAAGTTGGACTGGGAAGCAGGGAACTAATGAGAGCTTGACTGTGATACCAAGGTCCAGATGGCAGTAATGGGGGCATGGTAACCCAAGTATCAGGATCGGGATAGGAAGGCTGAGAAAAATTAGCTACAAAACTGGGTGCTCTAGGTGGCCCTGGGTACCTGGTTTGATGAGTCAGTGAGTGATCCAGGTGCCCAGGCCCGGCCAAGCTGGGTACGAGGGGGGCAAAGACAGGGTAGAGACTGTGTGGCAGGAGGGTGAGGGGAGCAGAGACCCTTTTTGCTGGATTATGGAAGAGATAATGAAGTTCTAAGAAGGGCAGGTGCCTAGACACTGTCCCTTTTGGTTTCTAGGGTGATCAACAGGATGAAGAGGAAGAGACCCAGATGAAGAAGTCAGAATCAGAGGTAGAGGTGAGAGCTGGGGTACATGGCAGGTGAGACTTACTAAGGGCTGTCTCGACAGCCCAGCTCAACCCTAATGCTGGTTTTGTGCTCTCAGGAGGCAGCTGCCATTATTGCCCAGCGGCCCGACAACCCACGAGAATTCTTTAAACAACAGGAACGAGTCGCCTCGGCCTCTGCGGGCAGCTGTGACGTGCCCTCACCCTTCAACCACCGATCAGGTAGTCCTCAGCTCCATCCCTGTCCAACCCCCACTCCTCAGGTTTGGCCCTGAGCCCCTTTGGGACTCTTTCTTGGAAGAGAAGCCTTACCCAAGGACCCCTTGGAGAAGGCAAGACCCCTTACCTAGCATGCTTCTCTACCTGTGGCATCGACGTGGCAGGACCCTGGAAGGACTGGGTGGTGGTATGGATATTGGGCTTTGGCTGAGGATTGGATAGTGCTGAAGGCCAGTTGGGCAGCTCTGGCATGTGTGCAGGCATACCCTGGCCGCCACCAGCAGCCTGCTGGTTGGATGAGGCCTGCCCTCCAGTGCCATGGTGCATGTTGGGGTCGGCTCTTGCCATGGCCCCGAGTTAGCACCCTGGATCCTGAGCTCAGGTTTTTCTGTTTGGCTTCTTGTGCAGCTTTTACCGCTCCCAAAGCTCCCTTCGATCCTTGTCTGCTGGTCTGAGTATTTGCACCCGCTGTGTGCTTGGCCCTGATTGGGGATCTAGGGGCACAGCAGGTTGTCCTTGGTCATGCTGCTGCTCAGAGGGCTAGCTGTATGTGGCCGGCTCATGGCTGTGTATTGTGTCTGGTGCTGGTGGGAGGCATCTGATGGCTTGAGGCTGTGGCCCAGCTTGGCTGAATTTGCCCCTGGCTGAAAGCAGCTTGGACTGGCCCTGGGGGTGGGTGAGGCCTCAGGGTGGGGGTTGGGGGAGACTGACCCTCTCTTGTCCTCTGTCTCTTTCTCTGTCTGTCTCTCTTGGCAGGTCGTCCGTACTGCCCTTTCATAAAGGCATCGGACAGTGGGCCTTCCTCCTCCTCTTCCTCCTCCTCCTCCCCTCCACGGACTCCCTTTCCCTATATCACCTGTCACCGCACCCCAAACCTCTCTTCCTCCCTCCCATGTAGGTAGCAGCCCCAGGCCTCTGTGGGGGGTAAGGAGGGTCCCGCTTCCCAGCAGCCCCTTCGCCCTCACTCCGCAGCCTGACTGCTGACCTCTGGTGTTTGTCCCCAGAGCAGGTACTGCCTGCCTCTTGCCCCAGGCCCTCTAGGGCCCTGGCCCCCAGGGGCCTGGTTTACAGGGTCTGGAGCTGTGGTCTGGCCCCTGTGGGGCTTGGGGAGCTCAAAGCCCCCACACAGACTCCAGAGATGAGATGCGTGCCAGGCCCCAAGGTGGACAATCCTAGTCCCTCCTGGCTCCCCCACCCTCGCTAACCAACCTGGGGGTTTATTCCACAGGCAGCCACCTGGACAGCCACCGGAGGATGGCACCTACCCCCATTCCTGCCCGGAGCCCATCTGACTCCAGCACAGCCTCGACCCCTATCACTGAGCAGATTGAGCGGGCCTTAGATGAGGTCACATCCTCGCAGCCTCCACCACTGCCACCACCACCCCCACCAGCCCCAGGTGAGAGAGGAGCCCCACATTCATTGGGCTCACATCAGGAACCCCAACTTGCTTTAACAACTCCCCAGGGATCTAGATCACCTGTCACCAAGGCTGCAGTGACGTGGCAGGGAGAAGCCCTGACATTGCAGTCAGAGCTGCCCTCTGTAAACCTCAGAATCTCATGTCTAAAGTGGAGGTCAGGACTTCCTCTCGAGTCTGCTGAATGGTTTAAAGATACAAGGTAGAGTGATAATTGAGGCATAGTTGGTGCTGAATGGTGGCTCATGTAAAAGTCTTAGTGGAGATGTATTTTCCCAGCTGTCTCTGACTCCCTTACTCCTTAGGGGAGGGCAGGGTATTATAGAGAGGGTCTTCGTCCTTTTCCAAGGGGGTTGATTAGGGCTGGGGATTTATCTTAGCTGCATAAGTGCCTGCCTGGCAAGCACAAGGTTGTAAGTTTGATCCCCGGTACCAAAAAACCCCCAAAAAACAACAATAACAACAACAAAAAAACCAAGGGGTTGATTGCTTCTGTCTCTTCCACCTGTGCTGTGACAGAGACCAAGGAGCCTGGCCCCAGCCTGGACACTGAAGAAACCTGCAAGGAAGATATGGCAGCAGACCTTCAAGCCTGGGCTGGCCCTTCGGTGGAGGCTCCTCAGGCACAGGAGCAGCTTCCCCAGGGGCAGGGCAGCACAGCGGAGGACTTGATGTTCATGGAGTCTCCAGCAAAGGCTGTCCTGGCTGCCCCTGTAGAGCCTGCCACAGCAGATGACACTGCAGCCAACCTCTCAGAAGTCGATGCCCACACAGCTGACACCATTGAAACCGCCACTGACACCGCTGTTGCCAACAATATCACCCCTGCCACTGCCAGCCTCGTTGACCTATGGCCTGGCAATGGGGAGGGGGTCTCAGCACCTCAGGCAGAACCCAGGGCCCCCACACCACCCTTGGGTGCTGAGGCCACCCTGGCAGAGGTGCCCCTGCTTGAGGAGGTGGTTCAAGAGCCACCGTTGCCAGTGGGTGAAGGCTGTGCCAACCTGCTCAATTTTGATGAGCTTCCTGAGCCCCCAGCCACCTTTTGTGACCCAGAGGAGGAAGTAGGAGCACCCTTGGTTGCCCCTCAGGCTCCAACTCTGCCCTCTGCTCTAGAGGAGGTGGATCAGGAGCCAGAGCAGGAGCTGGAGCAGGAACCCCACCTACTGACCAATGGCGAGACCACCCAGAAGGAGGGGACCCAGGTGGGGCAAGGGCAGGCTGATGTGAGGGGTCGCAGTTTGGGCTCCAGCAGGGGACAGATTGTGCTTGCAATAGCAACCCCTTTATACTGTGACCTTACTGGGGGGAAGCACCACTCCACTCTCCCTCTCCAGTGTAGCTCTGCTTTTGTTCCCAAGGTAGGCTTCTTTGTTTCCTTGGCAACCACTAATAGAATCATTGGTTGCTGGGGAAACGAGCTCCAACCTGATAGGTCAGCCCCAGCTCTGGTAGGTGGGGCCTAGTGACCGGTGGCTTTCCCCTGCAGGCCAGCGAAGGGTACTTCAGTCAGTCACAGGAGGAGGAATTTGCCCAATCGGAAGAGCTGTGTGCAAAAGCACCACCTCCTGTGTTCTACAACAAGCCTCCAGGTAGTACTGGGATGGAAGATGGGAAGGAATTGGGGTGAGGGTGCAGGGTTTGAGGGTACAGGGTCAGCAGTATCCCCAACATACAGCTGACACAGTTCCCAGAAGCTGGGCCATCTCCTTAACTTCTCTTCACTCTCAACACCATAGAAATTGATATCACCTGCTGGGATGCAGACCCAGTACCAGAAGAAGAGGAAGGCTTTGAGGGTGGCGATTAGTGGTGGCTCCTGCCCTCTGGCTGCCCTTGCCAAGGCTGCCCACCTGCGCCGGCCTCTGGTCAGATGACCCACAGCGCCTGCATTTGCAGCAGCTCCACCTGGCACCTACTCTGGATTCCGGCTCTGGCTGGGGACTTTTCCGCTTCCCTACCCACAGGGGCCTGACTTTTACAGCTTTTCTTTTTTTTTTTTTTTTAAAGTTGATAGGAGACTTGTACAGTTGACTGGTTTTCCTCTCGTTGGTAGTTGAGACGCTGTTGCAAATCCTACCCCACCCCCAACCTGGTCCAGATTGTAGCTTAGTCTTCCCTGCTCAGCTGGCCAGGGTGGAGGCGTCACCCTGCTTCGGGCCTGGAGTGGGAGAAGTTCTGGTGGGAAAATGTGCCCCCACCTCTTTTCCTAGTTTTATGTTTCTCGGAAAAATATCACTTTGTATTCTCTGTCCAGGGCTTCAGATATTTTGCACGAATTTTAAAACATGGCAATAAATGGCTCGTGGGCTCTGGTTCCCTGGGACCCCTCCCCGCCCTTCTCTTGACACCTCCCTGCCTGGCCAGAAGGAAGCAGCAGGCCCAGCTGGGGCCCCTTGGGCTTCCCGCCCACTCCTGCTGGGCAGGTCCCAGGCTGGAGGCCCTAGGCGTCATTCAGATCAGGGCTATGGATGGAGCCCCAGGGGTTTGGGTGGTCTCTTCCCAATTCCTTCCTCTTTGCTTGGGTTCCTTTTTCACGTTCAGTAACTGTTTTTTTGGAAAGCACAAACTTCTGTAACGGGTCGTGCTTATGTCTGTTAATAAAGAAATCCAGCTCCCTTCGGGCCTACTGCTCTGGGCCTCCAGGGGCTGATCTGGAGGGGCTGCCTGTCTGCCCTGACCCTGTTCCCAACTCCTGACCCTGTTCCCAACTCCTCCCATCTCCAAGGCTGCAGCATCTCTCTGCTATCAAAGAGTTACCTAGTCGTGATCTCAAGGCAGAGTAGGTGGGGGCTGAGTCCCTCTGAGGAATAGTTTCTAGTTTCCAAACGTTGGCCTAAAGTTCAGTTCTATACCCGAAAGCCGGCTGGTGGCGGGAGCACGCGCATTCGCGTTCCCTCCCGCTGAGACTGAAGCATGCCTGGTCACCAGAACCTTAAGCTCAAGCGCAGGTGTCCCCTCCGCTTGTACCAAAGTAGATCACACACCTTTATTATCCTCAAAATGTAACAAACGGGGTAAGAAATCCCTCCCTCCCTCCTCCCCCACAGTTCAAGGGAAGCATTTAAAAAGCCCCGCAGTCAGGCCTGGAGTTCGCCAGTGGGGCCCAGGGTGCCGGGCGCCCCCCTATACGGCTGTAGTCCTCCCAAACAAGGGGATGGAGACCGGCAGGCGCCAAGCTCCGTGCTCCAGGGGCTCGCGGGTGCTGAGCTCTGAGTCAGTCCAGCTAGGGAAGACCCGGCGGCTTCGGTCGGCCTGCAGACAGAGGGCGGCGGGGCAGGGCGCGGAGGGCCGCGGGGCGCTGGGCAGATGCAGCGCAGAGGTGTAGCCCCGGTCCAGGAAGAGCGGCTTGTAGCTGGGCGGCGGCTGTTCCTGTTTCTCCGCGCTATCGCGGCGGCTCAGAAAGGGCGTAACGATCTTGCGGTAGAGACCGCGCGTGTCCGTGAGCACCTCGCTGTAGGGCGGCGGCGGTTCTGCCATCAGCACCGCCTCTTCATAACATGGTGGCTTGGACATGTCCGATTCCGCTGCAGAACGGGAAGCGGTCCGAGGGGGTGAGGCCACCGACCCCCAGCCACTGGCACAGGTCTTGACCAGCGGCCAGCCCTCAGCCCACTCCCTCTTCCCTTTTTCTCCAAGAGGCCGTGAGCAGAAGCCTCGAGCTTCCGCAGTGGCCCCACCCACCCCTGCTGGCGTCGGCCACCTAGCCAAGCTGAACACTTACCTTGGCGCGGGTAGCTCCAGGGCCGGGGAGGCACCGAGAGGTGCGGCGGCGGCGGGTGCGGCAGCGCGTGGTGGTGAGGGTGCGGGTGTGGGTGCGTGTGCGGCTGCGCGGGCCCGTGGTGCATCAGGGGGTGCACATGCACGTGTGGATGCGCGTGCGCCGGCGCCTCCAGGCGGCCGCGGTGCGGTGGTGGGGGCGGCGCCAGGCCCGGGGGACTCCCGGCCGTGCTGCCCTCGAGCTCCAGAGGCTCCAGCTCTAGGGCGCGTAGATTCTGCTCGCGCAGTCGCTCCTCCTGGCGCCGTTTGAGACGGCGGCGCAGGAAGCTGCAGAAGCAGCAGAGCAGGACAATGAGACCCCAGATGAGCCAGAAGCCGGCGAAGCACGTGAGGAACGTGTAGGTGCCCTGGGACATCACCATGGCGGCGGTGTGAGCAGTAGGTCCTCAGCAGCTTCACTGGACACTGGGCTCCTCTGCGTGGCCCAGAGCCCGCGTCACGCTCCCTGGTGCCGCCAGCGTCATTCGGGAACCTGCGACCGGGGGCTGCCTGTGGCGTGGCTCAAGTCGTGTGCGCGCCGGCGAGGGACAGCTGCGGCACTCACGCCTTCCCATGGCGCCGGCCAGCGCGCGGAAGAGCTTCACCCAGGACCGCGAGGGACCTGCGGGGCAGACACAGGGCGCAGTGAAGGCGCGCCGCGGCCCCTGACGCTTACAGGCCTGCGCCGACTTCCCGGGTAGTTCCAGGAAAGCCGCCTCCGTGGGAACCCCCGCACTCTCCAGGGGCCCGATGACGTCACCGATGAGGATGACGTCACGCGCCCGAGGTTTCCCTGGTAGGGTTTTCCCGGATTCTTGATCCGACTGCCACTGCCACTGAGCCCAGGTACCCACAGCACCCAAGGAGAACCAGCAGGGGGCGCGCGAAGGCTAGGCTCGAAGACTGAGCCCTGGCAAGAGATTCGCCACTCGCAACCTCCGGGTTGTAGGGTTGTAGGCCACCTCAGCTCGGAAATGATTTCAGAGGTCTGTGGATAGCCAGGCACTGAAGAGTCTCGGCGCGGCTGCTGTGAGCGGGGTAAGGGCGTTCCGCATTCTCGAACCCCACAAGCCGCCCTCCTGGCACCCCACTTCAGGACATCCAGCCCTGCCCCTGAGCCTCCGGGTCTTCCCAGCGCAGGAGGAGCGGGCACGGAGCTCCTACTGCCCCTACATGCCTGGCCCTGTCTTCGTTTTGTGCCTGACCAGCTGCGAGGGCGTCGGCCAGGCCTTTCCTTTCCCCCAGTCGCCTCTGCCTGCAGGATTCCAGCTTCTCCACCTCCACCACATACACAACACCACTTGGCTCCTCCACTTCATCACCAGGCTGCTGTCTCCCTTCCCTCCAGTTCCTTTCCCTCTCCGCAGAGGAAACCCAGATGAGATGTGGAAGCTCCCGTTCGTGGACCCACGTGGTCCTGCACCACTCACTTGAGTCTCGCATCTCTAGTTCCACCTCTCTCCACAGGCCGAGAGGGGCAACCTGGCATCCCGAGAGGTTTGGAACAAGGAGCCCTGCCTCCACCTAGTGAAGGATGGCCCGTCATTCCACCCCCACGGAACACAAAGGTGACTTTCTTGGGTGCTTTATACTAGGCGCTTTAACATACAACTCTTTGGGGTATACAGAGGAATGGAGGAGCAAGGGGTTGTGTAGATAGCAGAACCTAATTTGAACTGAGATTTGGACACTAAACCGTAACCTGAGTGGGGTGGGGGAATCCTGCTGTTTGAGTTACTTTGTGGGCCTCATCTAGAACCCCAGGGACCTTCTTGCCCTTAGTACATTGAAGGCAGGTGAACATACACTCACTCAGTTTTGGGCCTCACAGTCAGCCTGAGCCCCAAGCTGGAAGGATGCCAGGCCATCCCACCTTCTCCCCAGATGGCTGTCTGACTCTGGGCCTGCCTTCAGCCATGTGCGACTTGGTGCCCGTGCCAGTCCCTTTCACCGGGCCTGTGTTTTGGAACAGACACCAGCAGGAACAATAGTTCTGCCCACCCCCTTAACAACCCCCGCCATGAGGGTGCCATGGCGACGCAGCCCAGATAAAAACACGATGCTGCCAGTCACTGGGAGTTAATTAAATCTGTTCTCCTTTTGCTGAGCCCTTAGGAACAGGCATGTTTAGAGGAAAGTGGCATTAATAGAAGTCCCCCTTCTTGGTAGACCAGAAGCAGCCATGGGTCAGCAAGGCACTTATGGGGCTGGGGGTAATGAGGCTTAGCTGAATTAGAAATGCCTGTCAAGGGAGGATTTAGCTCAGCGGCATAAGTGCCTGCCTGGCAAGTGCTAGGTTGCAAGTTCAATCCCCAGTACAAAAAAAAAAAAAAAAAGCCAGCTCCTGTAGCACATGTCTGTAGTTCCAGTTACGTGGGGAGCTGAGGCAGGAGAATCATTTCAGCCCAAGAGTTTGGAGGCAACCTAGGTAACAATGAAATCCCTGCCTCTAAAAAATTTATTTTAGTACCAGGGATTGAACTCACAACTTTGTGCATGCCAGGCAGGTGCTTATGCCACTGAGCTATACCCCCAATCCAATTTAAAAAAAAAAAAATATTGTCAAGGACCATCAATACTTGTTCTTCCTTCCATACAGATTATTTCTTGAAACAGGGTCTTGCTATGTAATTCAGGCCAGCCTTGAACTCACTATGTAGCCTAGGCTGCCCTCAAACTTGTAGCAATCCTCCTGCCTCAGGCTTCCAAATGCTGGGATTACAGGCATGCACCACCACACCCAGCCCATCCATTCATTATCCCATATGATCATCAACAACACCTAGTCACTGCCAGTTGTGCCAATTTGATGGATGAGGAAAAAGAAGGAAATTACTCACCCCAGCTCATACACCTAATAAGGAGAAGAGCTAAGATATAGCTGGCATCTGAATTTAAATTCAGTGTCCACGTTCCCTGTGTGACAAATGAGATGTATATGAAAAGTCCAGCATTTGTGAGCACTCACTACATAAGGACTTGGCAGCTGTGGGGAAACTGGACAGTATGGCCAGCAGGTAGCCAAAAATATGCATTCCTGTTCTTCTACCAAGGCCCTGTAATACCTGACTACTGCTCACTGCTGCCTTGGACTAGCTCAGCCTGGGAAAGGGCTGTGCTGAATGGAAGGTAGAATGGCAGCTCCAGGCTTAACAAGGAACCAGACAGGGTCTGTGTCCTGAGGATGCCCATTTGAGCAGGCTGAGCTTAGGCCAGCCTGGCACAAGCCACATCCCAAGTCTACTTGGTGCCACTGACACCCCTCAGCTAGGAGGCAAGTATCACTGCCACATTTTATTTATTTATTTATTTATTTATTTATTTGGGGGGGTATCAGGGATTGAACTCAGGACCTTGCACTTGCCAGGCAGGCACTTAAGCCACTAAGCTAAATCCCCAGCCCTCACTGTCACATTTTATAGACTGGTCAGAGAAGGGCAGTCTCTTGCATGGGGTTTCAAGGCCGAGCTGGCTCTCTGATGCCAGGCTGGCTGTAGAGGCTAGCTTGAGGGGTAGAGATTTGATGCTAACCACTGTCTATTTCTGCTGTGTGTTCCCTGCAGGGCTATAATCTGGCGTGGAGCTTCCTTCCTGGTTACTCAGTATATAATGATCTACTCCACAATAGGTGTAGGTAAGCATTGAAAGATTCTTTCAAGTCTTTCAAAATGTTCTACTGACCAGGCTAAACTTCTTGATGCCTCCCCAAAAGGCTGTGCCCCTTTGCTGCTTCACAACTCTGTATGTTCTTGCCCGTGTCTGGGGACCCCTCAGATTCAGTCTCTTCGCTTGAAGCCACTTGCCAAACTCCTCCAGATGGTTAGTAGCAAACACCTGCCACATGTCCAACTCTGCTATTTAATAGCAGTGTCCTTCAGATGGACTTACACATAAGCCTGCCATCTTACTATTTGTTTCACTTCTATTTTCTTTCATTCTTGTAGGTCATGTGAACATTCTTTGGGACTCCATCTTGATTTACATACAGTGTTTTTTGAGCATGTCTGTGTATAGTTTTTGGCCACACTCACTGGGAACACAGTAGGGGAATGAAAGCAAGACCCTGGATGTTTTATAACCTCCATGCTGCCTCGGTTTCCTCATCAGTACCTGTGGGAAAGGTTGAGCTAATCCACTGCAGAGGGAGCGGAACTGAGCAACAGACCTTAGCTCTGATGATGGTCTGCCTGAGGGCTGAATACCACAACTTTCTAGGAAGGAGTCTTTCCATTTGACTGATGAGAATACTTGGCTCAAAGAGATTAAGTGAGCAACCAAGGACCATAGGTTTTGTATTCTAGGGCCTAGCTGCATTGCTGATTGCACCTACTACATTGCTTCTCTGCGTGAAGAACCCTGGCCCCTCAACCTTGGACCCCAAAGATCTGCTACTAGGTTCTTTATCTCAGCAATGGGCTCATCATTTATCCCACCCGCCAAATTCTCAATGCAGTGTCTTCATTTGTCTCTGTCCTTTGGTTGTCCTGCCACTGGCCTAGTCACATCTCAGCTAGAAGCCTACTATCATGCTTGTCATGTGCGGGACCTTTCACAGCCTACCCATTCTCCATGCTGCCCATTTCCCCTAGGCCTTCTCCTGCCTGAACTCTCTAGTTCCTCATGGCCACAGAAGACAGTTCTGCCTTCAACATGGTTCAGACCAGACAGATGCCTCTCAAACTTGCATGAGCATGTAAGCTACATGAATGGCTTGTCAAAACACAGAGGGCCAGGCCCCACTTCAGACTCCACAGTGTTTGCTTTAGTAGGTCTGGGGTGGGCCCCAGGATTTGCATGTCTAACAAATTCCCAGCAGATGGTGGACCAGGAGCACTGTGACCTAAATTGTGTCCTCTAGAATGAGCCCCTCCCAAGGCCACTTGGCCTCCCTGCACATTCCTGGAGAAGTCATTCCTGAGCCACTTCACCTGCCCCGGGCTGGATAAGAATGAACCCCAGTGATCTTAGACTGTTCAGAAATGGCCTGTGTCCACCAGAGGCTGCCTCTGTCTTGATCACCTGGCACATGGACTTGTTTGGTGCTAGCTATGGCATAGGGAATACCTCAGGAGCTGGGTTGCCATCCATATCATTCCTAGGAAATGTCTGAAAATTATCAAGTCACTGAGCAAGAAGCCATCACCCAGCATTCAGCCCTCACATCAAACTGGAAACTATATATGTGGACAAAAGGAAAAAGACAACCTAGAGGCACAGCAAAGGGGCTTTGGAGGAAGGAAATCCCAGGTGGCAGGTGCTCTGGGTGACCAGGTAGAGCCCTGGATCTAAGACTTGGGCTTGCTGGCACTCAGGTAAGGGGGCAAAGACTCAGACTCACAAAGACAGGGAAGGAGATAGGAGTGTGGTGTGGTATGAGGACAGGGCGGAGGAGGTAAGCGACAGTCACCCTGTCCCATGTACCTTGCACATGCCACTGGTGTCTTTACAGTCATGATCTCAGTAACACTCAGGAGATGTTTCTTGTCATCTTTCTAGAAACAAGGATGTAACCTTGGGGATACACCCTCAACAAGGTGCTGGGTCCTACTCAGGAGCATAAAGTCACATGGCTGTGCAGCCATAGTGAATGCAAAGCCCACTGACAGGAAGGGCATTTCAGGGAGGCCCTGGTGACATATTTACACCCCTTCCAGACCAAGGTGGAAGGACTGAGACAGAAGAGAAATGACTGAACTTACTCTAGCTTCCAGTCAGCCAGGCAATGGAGCTGGCCACAGCCTCATTTCCAGCAAAGCTAGGGTACTGGCTTGGTGCCTTGGCCTATGAGTAAAATCTCCACAACCCAACCCTGACATTGGGAAACTGCAAACTACAGCGACTGGGCAGAAAGGCCCTTTGTAGGCTAGTGTCTTCTGTACTTGGCTCTGACACTCTTGTGTATGTGAGCAAGATATTCAAAGACCAGACTGAGAAACCCCCATTCTGATGGCTTCCTGTGCTTCCATCTCCTCATCCAGCATGAGGGTTAATTATCTGTCCTTGTAAGGAAGGTAGCCACACAGTATGTGTATGTGTGTGGGGTCTCCCTCTTAATGAGGCCAGCGTGATGTAACGTGCAGAGAGCACTGAGGTGCAGCCTTGGGTTCAAATCCTGTTTCTGCCCTAACAGCCATGTGATCATACTCTGGCTACTCCCATTCTAAAGCTGAAGTTTCTTCACCTGTAGGACAAGGGATGATGAGACCTGCCTGGTAGCACCAAGGAAGGAGCACAATTGATGAAGATTGTGATAACATTCCAAGACCAACATACACAGCTGAATGACTGACAAAACACCAGCACTGTGCAGAGAGGCTCAGCTGTGAAAACTGGCCCATGAGAGTACATTGTATGCAGCTTGGGGGTCCAGCAGCACTACCCTCACCTTAGCACAGATCAAAGGCCTGACTCCTGACCCTCAGCCTGAACACAGCTCATGGACACATTCTGTTGGCCTACAATCTGTTTTTAAAAATCTGAAACCATTTGAAAACCAGGTTTTGCATGAAGGCCTGGATTTCTTGCTCATCAAAAAACTGGACAATCTGTTTATAACAAATCTCTATCTCACAAAAGTGACATCAATTGGAGTTAAGCACTTCCTAGCCCATCTCACTCATTCCATTGGCCCCTAGCCTGTGGAAGCACTTGGATTTCCGACCTCTGAGCTACACTGGATACCCATGGGGTCCAGTACTGCCTGGGTCCACCTTTGCTGCCCTCCCACAGCCAGGAATGCAGGACGGATGCAAGCTGAAAAGGCACAGAACCAATGAACCAAAGACTGAGTCTTAGGGATTTCCCAGGGGGCTGAGGCAGTCCTTACTGCTTGATCTCAGCCAGAGAGAGAAAATGGAGGGAGACAGGAAGCCAGCCCGCAGCAGCACAATCCTATAAAGCATCTGAGACTAAGAATCTGGCTGATTTCGCTGGAAGAGGGAAAAGTGTACAAAGGTTTAAAAGACAAGGAACCTCCTCACTGGCGGAATGTAAAGGAAGGTTAAGAATTCCCCTCTGGAAGGCTCTAGGATTTTCTACCTTGGTCACATAAACTGTGTATAGCAGGCTGAGAAGGGTTGTGCCAGCAGGTAAATTAGCATTGGAATCCTAGCCCTACCTCTTACTGATCGCATGACCTCAGACAAACCACTTCTCTAAAGCCTGAGAGCCTTTTAGAGATGGAGCCTGAGTCTCCATCTCCAAGAGGATAATAAACTTACCTTCCACAACTGCTGTAAGAATTAGGAGCTAATAGGTCCAGAGGCCTCACATAGAACTCAAAAAGAATGAAAGGAGCCTATGAATAATCCCCAAGGCCCATCTGTCTGCAGGAGATGCAGGCCTGATTTTCCAGGTATTACCCATCTATGGACACTTTTTGCCAAGGCCTCAAATGCCCCAGATATCTATCACCGCTAGTGCCCAGGATACCTCCCTGCACAGGAAAGGAAACCCAAAGGTAGTTGTGGTCTCAGGGACGCTGGATCCAAAGCCTGTGGTCAGGCTGGCATCTGCTGAGTCAGGCCATGGAGTGCTGGCAGAGGGGGCAATTCTCTCTCCAGCACACTGCCTGCTGAGGAGAGGTTGAGAGGGGAGCCAGAGGTCATTTCCTCTGATTCAGTTGCCATTCTCTTCCCAGAGGAGCGCCCCTGGAAGACAGGGCACTTCCATGTGGCAGTAGCCTCTCTTGTCAGCCAACCTGCATGCCACCCTGCACAGTTAAGGCATTGTGCTGAGACAAGAAAGGGACACTTGTGGACCAGACAGTGGGCTGGGTCTCTCCCATTTGGCCTAGGCTTCAGCTTCCTTGGATCAGCAATGTCCTTCCCTCTGTTCCTGCCCACTCACTTCCACAGCTCCCTTAGAGAACAGTAGTTAGGAACCCAGAACAGAGACCCATCTCCAGCCCGTAGGGCAGTTTGGCACATGCTCTGGCCACGAGGAGGTAGAAGGAGTCAAGTTTTTTTTTTTTTTTAACTCTCAGTTGATAAGGAACCTGACCTCGGGGAAATGCAACTCATGCCACATAGGGAGGGAACTGAGAACCTGGGTAGTGATAAAGGTGGGAGCTATGAAGTAGACCCCAGACCCAGCCTCCTCTTGTGGCAGGATTGGGGTCTGGCCGCCTCCACGTTTGCAGCCACCCTAGGAGCCCTGCTGCAACGATTGCAGCCACGTGGGAGCCTGCTCGTGCCCACGGAGCAGCTCATCCCCAGCCCCCACTCTTGACGGGATGGAAGGGCAGGCACACCCAGTCGGGCCACAGGGATGACATTCCATCCTTGGCACCCACCTCTCTCCCCACGCCCCCAGCTCGGGCCCCTTGTGGGGTGGGGGAGGGGCACCGCCACCCCTTAGTCGTTGCCAGGGAGCGCAACCTCGTTGCTATGGCAACGGTTTCCAAGCGAACTGGTGGTTGCTCGCGCCTGCTCGGGCTCCCTCGCTCACTGGCGCCCTCCTTCCGTCTCCCTCCCTCCAGTGTGGGCTGGGGGAGGGTCTACCCGCAGCCTGGCAGGGGTCCTGGGCGGCGACCCCCCAGCCAGGGAGCAGCGCTGCCCTCCGGAAGGGGCTTAGCCCTGGGACCATCTTCCACCCGCCTTCCAAGCCTGCCCAACCCGCAGTCGCCGCTGTACTCACGGGCCCAGGCATCTTCCTCGACCTCGTCCTCCTGCCTTGGGGCGAGCGGCACAGCGGACTGAGTCCCCGGCCTGTGGGAGGCGATGGTAGCGGCTGCTGCCCCGGGAAGCAGACAGTGGCAGCAAAAGCGGCTGGGAGCGCTGGGCTGGAGGCACGGGGCGCGCGCACGGCCGCGTACACGGCGTGTGCCAGACCGGCGTGCGCGCGCGCGTGGCAGCCAGCAGAGGGCCCCTCACCCCACCCCACCCCCAGTCACACGCTGCCGAGAAGGCTGCCCCTAGAGGGAAGGGGGTGCATGGGACTCGACACCCACCTGCCACACCCAGACCGGGTACACGAGGATGCCAAGTTCACACCCTCCGGGCATCCTGCACAGGGAATGTACATGCCACACATCTCTTGGCAATAGGCTGCTCGGCAGGGGCACATCGGCAGACCCAAGCACACACGGGTCGCACACCCTGGATACTCAGCCGAGCAGTTGAGGTTAAGGACCCTGACACGCATATAGCTCAGCCTAGAGACCATACCGTACACACGTTGAGCTGCTGGCCACATTCCGATAGGCCACTGCACACACACAGTGGACAGGGGTTCGAGTCAGCTTCAACTCCAGTGTGGCTCCCTCCCAACTCATGCCTGTACCCCCTGTGTCCCCAGCAGGCAAACATCCCCAGATCCTTAACTAGGAAGAAGCACATGGAGGACCTAGTGCTGAATCCTTTACTATGGCATGTGCTTACCCCAGGGAATAGAGATGACCCCTACAGAGGGCCCCACTCTGAGGTCCTCTTAAAAGGGCCACTTTGAACCTGGCTGGCTTGGCTTTTTAGTTTTGTTCTGTTTCTACACTGACTTCTCAGGGTCTTTCAAAGACACCTCTCACCATATCAGCTGGTGTATTTTGGGTTGCAAAGCACAGAACCCTAAAATAAACAGGCTTGGGCCCACAGTGACTGTCTCACATCGCTGCAAGTCTGGAGACTTGCTGCAATTGGTTCTAGGTGTTTCAGCAATGGTATCAAGCATGCATCCGCGTTACTTTCTCCTGTGTATCATTTTGGCAAGAGGTGGCAAGGATGACATCCACAGCTCCAGGCCACCCATTCCCAGAGGAAAAAGAACTGTTACCCAAGAGTTTAGAAAAACAACCAAACCAGTAAACCCACACATAAAATTTTTTGGACTCATTTAGTATCAGTGAACCAATCCAAGCAGTCACACCTTTTGGAAGGGGACATGTGCTCTGAATGGTCACCCGGTATCTACTCTACTTTTTTTTAGGTACAGTACCCAGATTTAACTGGGAGAATCATTGCCCCCTAAGGGTGCTATCATGCTGGGTCTCTGAAACCAAGCACTCTGCTCTCCTAACACATGCCGGACAGGTTTCCAGCCTATCCATCCAGACTCGGAGTCAGCTCAAGGTTGCCAAGACAGGAATGGTATTCTGCTTTTGGTGGTCATACTCCGAAGATGAAACTAACAGGAGACCCTACCTCCACCAATGGAACTGGGGAGCTACAATCCCCAGTACAAACCACATGGTGAGTAGGGAGGGGTTCCAGAAAGGAAACTGTGTATGCTGGGACAGACATCCTCAGCCAGCAAGTCAAAACCCTTTAGGGATTCGCCAACTGTCTACATAGCTACAATCTCAGCCCTTTAATTTTTTCAGACAGGGTCTTCCTAAATTGCTAAGGCTGGCTCAAACTTGTAGGCTTTCTGCCTCAGTTTCTCTTGTAGCTAGAATTACAGGTGTAAACTGTCACACCCAATCCTCTGCCCCTTTCTGGGCTTGTGTCCTTTAACACTGTTAGCTACAAAGCTGTGCCATCTCTTGCAATATCCCTGTCTGGGTCCTGTGTGTGGTGTACTGCATGCAGAGTGCAAAACTGCCACCATCTAAACCACATTGTGAGTGGGAGGGAGGAGGGAGGGAGGAGTTCCAGAAAGGAAACCGTGTATGCTGGGACAGACATCCTGAGACAACAGTCAAAACCCTTTAGGGATTCTCCAACTGTCTAGATGAGTCCCTGCATCCTTAACATGGTTTGGTTTTGTTTTGGTACTGGGAATCGAACCCTGGACCTTGCACTTGCCAGGCAGGTGCTGCGCTGCTGAGCTATATATATTCCCAGGCCCTTAACATGGCTTTCAAAACTGGTTTTGGTTCATTGACCTGAGCTACAGCCACTCTTTTTTTCCACTCCACCCCTACCCCATGCTCAGTCATCCTAAACCACAAGGAGCTCTGCATCATCCATCTGGACCCCAGTGTCCCAGAGAGCACCAAGATACCTTCATGGCCAAGGGCCCTCCCCTGCTTGGAGTAGCCTCCAACCCCTACTACTCTAGAATCCTCTCTGCCACAGTGCTGATCACACCTGGTGCCACTGTTCCCACATCTGCCTGCCCCACCAGACTGAGCCCCAAGCTGGCAGGGGCCTGGTCTCCATCTGAGTCCCCAGCTCCCACCATAGAGCTGGGTGGAAAGGAGGTGAGCTTAGTGAAAATTTGTTGGGAAATGAATTCTGGAAGTTTCCTCTGCCAAGGATTTAAGGTGAACTGAACCCTAGTAAAGTTTCCTGCATGCCTCTCCCACAACAGGCAACACTAGAGAAGGGTCTGGGTGCCTCATGGTCCCGCTCGTTTACCTGGCACACTTGTCCACAAATGGGCTATGGCCTCCACAAGCTAATACCTATCTGACATCCATGCCAACCTCAGAATTTAGAGCAGAGGTACAAATGCATTTCAAACCCCATCCTCATGGGTAGGGTCTGACTTTCTCATCTTTGGTTAGCTTCTTTTTTGATCCTGCATTGACCACTCACCCACTGGAAAAACTTGAGCAAACCCCTACCACCACATCACACATGCCTTGCCATTTCTTTCAAACTGACAAAAGGAGCAAACACTCCACATACCAAGAGATCCCTTCTACAGAACTGGTGCTGGATACCTTCTAGCAGCTGTTAAGACAGCTGCCAGCTTAGCACCCAGCACCCACCTCTTAGCAGTTGAGAGTCCTATCAGTAACCTAGGGGCCCCAGGAGGCTCATTGGTTGCTTCAGTGGACTTTCATAGCTGCCCTGCAAGGCAATGGGTATCACACTTGTCTTCCTAGCCAAGGAAAAGACCTGAGCAAAGCCAGTTTAAAAAGCTGCCAGGCTGGGACCTGAACCCATAACTGCCAACTGTAGAGCGCAAGTGGCTTTTGCAGATGTGCCTAGCCCAGAGGCAAAGAAAAAATCCTTATGGCCCAGAGGCAATGAACAAACCTTCGTGGTGGTTACAGCGCATTCCTGGGGAGAGCTGGGGACACTGGAAGGTTATTAAACAGTGACAACTTTGTAAAGCCGAAGACTAATTTGTGATCAAACACCTCTTACCCCCAAATAATCTCCTATGTGGTTCTCCCATTTGTCTTCCAGGCAACTTTCCTTCAAGGCCCAGCTAATCACTACCTTTGGAAAACCTGCCTTGATGTGCAGGCGGCTGGTCCCCTCCCAATCCTGCCACACCCTCTTTCCAGTATCACCATTGTCTAGGTCTTCTGCCCATCTATATTTAATGCTCCAAGGACAAAAAAGAGGGCTGCACATGCATCCCAGGGCCAGGCACACAGCAGCCTGTGAAGAAAGATGTGGGGCAGGTGTTTGTGACAGCAGCTCCCACTTGGATCCCCAGGCCACTCCCAAATTCACATTTGGGAGCCAGGTCACCTTGGCCTCGGACAGCTTAAAGACCAGTCAGCTGGGCCTGCCTCTAGCACAGTGAGAAACAGGGCCACACTCTAGTATCCAAGACTCTCTTCCTCATGCCCTGTACTATTTAGGAAACAGTAGAACCCACTGAGTGAACTTAAAAGGCCACCAATGCCTGGCTGCCTGGAAAGACTGCCTTATCGTAAGCACTAAAGGCTCCTGGGCCTTGGAAAGGGAGCTCCTCACCCCCTCTGCCAGGTCCATCTCCAATCCTTTCCCACTTCCAGTTGGTCCAGAGAAGCAGGAAGACCCCCTGGAACACCAGAGGCAAGAAAGAGGCAGGCAGGGGCAGCTGGCCAGGTTTGTGCTTGGACTGTATTCACACAGAGACATGTGGCAGGGTACACTGGACAAAACTGAGTAATAAAAATCAGCTTTAAATACAGAAAAACCAGGGTCCTGTAATCCCATTCTACCCTAACACTGGGACCAGGATGGCTATCAGTCTGGGAAGGGCTGGGGCTGGGGCCTAGGACACAGGCACAGCCTTACTCCTACCCCCTTCACACATACAGTTACACACCCACACCAACACATTCCCATGGGCACACACAGGGAGGGGCGGATTATTGCTGGGCACATGTGTCTATTTTTATGAGGGGATTCTGGAATGTTGGCCACAGCTGGCCAGGGACACCCCTACCTCTCCTATGGCCTGGGCTGGAGCATTTTTGAAAGAAGTGTCTTCAGGGCCCAGCATAAGAGAGAAGGTGACCTGGGAGCTGGAAGGCAGAGGGAGACCCGCATGGATCAGCTCGGGCAGTGAACTAACGGGTCTCATGGTCAGTCCAATCTCTGGTCACACTTTGGCACAGGCCTACAACATAAAGAACCCACTGATTCAACTCTTGACAATTTCTGTAAGAGACATATTGGGCCCTAGTCAGTGCAGCCTGAGCCCAGGTCACCAAGGGCAGGCATGAGCCTCACTCAGAGGTTGGTGGTGGCCAGCACAATGCTGGGGGTTCAGGGATCCGGCCTTGCCCCTTCTGAATGGGGCCTGAGAAGCCTTGACTTTGGCAATGGCTCCTCTGCCATCCCCTAGCTCTCCTAGCCAGGGCTGGCTGCCTCAGAGGCTGAGGTGGAGTGCCAGGTCTGGGGTAGGAATTAAGAACGCTCTGGTTGCTATATACATTCGTACAAATACATAAATACAGAAAGCCCCGAGCCCCACAGAGGAGCTGAAGGGACGCACCTTGTCCCAGGGATGGCCCAGGCTTTGCCAAACTCAGCCAGGCCAAGGACTGAGGGGCAGAGGACACTGGGGACAGCTCCGGCTGTGTTCCCCAGGCCACAACTTGAGTGGACAATGGGGAAGACCACTGTGCAAAACTGTAAACAGCACTTGGAGTAGCTGCTACCGCCAGCCGCTGGTGGGGGCCCCGGGCTGGGGACTAGAGGCGGGTGGGGAGCTCCTCCTCACTGTCGCTGCAGTTCGCACAGCAATCCTGGAGGGACAGGGAAGACATGGAGGGAGAGAGGCAGAGCGCGTGCTGTTAACCTCCAGTGATGCCACACAGGGTTGGCCCTGCCAGGACAGGACAGGTGCCACCCAGGGTCACACTTTGGGAAGAAGGCTCTCCATGAGGGGCCTGGAGTAGTAGCTCTGGCCACACATGAGTGGGCATCAGAGCAAAGGCTTCTGCCAACTGATTTACGTAAGGGGCCCAGAGTCTGCCAGGGCAAGGCCTCTGTCCAGGTCCTGAATAGGCACTGGGCACAGGGAGACAGATTGCTAAGCAAGGCTGACAGTTTGAAGGGGCCAGGGTGCAGGGAACTGCAGCAGTGGGGAGGGGTACAGGGGAGCGGGCACCAGACTTCTTTCTCCCACATCTTGCCTCTGCCATTGAAGGGCTGCCTGGGGCTCCCCGAGGCTGGGCAGCGAGGCTAACCCATGGGGAGCCCACACTGCTCACCTCTGGAAAGAGAAAAGAGGCCATGAGCCCAGCCACGGGAGGGGAATAAGGCCAGAGACCCTGGGTATTGCTGGCAAGGCTGGAGCATGCCCACTCCCAGCACAGCACAGGTGGGCACCAGCTGTGGCCCCCACCCGCCATCCCCTGAAGCCAGGCTAGGAGCCCAGGTAGGATACCTGGCTTACCTGGCGGCTGAAGAATCTCTGCAGCAGTCCCTTTTTGGGTGGTGCAGGCGGCTGACCCTTCCAGTCCAGGTCTGGGGGAACTGAGCCATCCAGCCCAAAGACATTCAGCTCCTGGAAGCACTCGGTCTCCACCATCTGCCAAGTAACAGGCAGCTGTGAGAGCTGTTCCCAAGGCTGTCCCCCTGGAGCCCAATTCACCAGTGGTCCAGGTCCCACCTCATTCTGCCAGGGAATAGGCACGCTGCCTGTGGCAAACTTCTGGTAGAAGTCCTGGTCGGTTGGCTCTAGCTCCACGCCCTTAACGGTGGAGAACTGTTCAATGTCCAGAACATCCTTGCAATAAATAGCCTGGGGCTGGGGGGGGGGGGACAAATGCAGTCATCAGACAGGAAAGCACAAGTATGGGCACACACACATGTGCATGCACACACAGAAAGAAGGCAATTCAGCCTTAAGTCTCTCCAGCCCTTGGCCTGGTTCAGCCCCGACACCTGCAGAATCTGGTCTGTAGTTAGCAACCAGGGGCCCCACGTACTCTGCAAACACTAGTCTCTTCTGCCTGAGGCTAACTTCTCCCTGTGTCCGCTTCCGTATTTAGAGATTATTATCCCTCCCTGGTCCATGACTGAGTGACACAGTGTACAGACCTGATGCTGCCCTCTGTCCCTTGCCCTGCACAAGGTTGTCTAAGTGTGTGGCTGGTGTGGGGAGTGCAGACTGAATTCTGCTAGCCCCCATGCAGGGCCTGCAGCAGATGGGCTCCCCTGCCTAAGAGTCCAGTGGCTTGCTCTGAGCTAATCAGAGGGCTGGAATGATCCATTACCTTCCCAACCCCCTGCTGGAAGGTCACCTCAGCCTCAGAAGGCCACTTTCTTTTCCATCTTTATGTTGTTTTCTAAATCCTATTATTAACGTTGTCAATTAAAATATCATCATCATGGGGCTGGGGGTGTAGTGCAGCTGTGCATAGCATGTGTTTAGTAGGCCCTGGGTTCAATCCCCAGTGCATAGGTGTGTGTATGCACACATGCCCTATATACAGATATATTCATCATGCAAAATGGTATACCACTTTGGAAAAAGTGTAGTAGTTCTCCCAAAAGGTTAAACAGAGCTAGCCTATGACATAGTAATTCTATACCTAGATGTAACACCAAAAAAAATCACATCTGTTCACATAAAAAATCTGTACAGTAAGTGCAGAGCAGTCAGGCATGGTGACATGTGCTTATCATCTTATTCGGGAAGCTGAGGCAGGAAGATTGCTTAAGACCACAAGGTCGAGATCACCCTGGGCAATAAAGGAAAACTCTGTGTTAGAAAACAAAAGAATACCCATAGCAACATTGTTCATAAGTCAAAAATAGTGGAAATAAACCTAATGTCTACCAACTTATAAATAAAATATAGTATTACTTATAAAATGGGATATTGTTCAGCTTCAAAAAGGAATGAAATACTGATACATACAACATGGATGAAGCTTAAAAAACATGCTGACTGTCAGGTGTTGTGGTGCATGCCTATAATCACAGCACTTGGGAAGCTGAGGCAGGAGGATCATCATAAGTTCTAGGCCAGACTAGGTTACATAGTGAGTTCAACACCAGCCTGAACTACACAGCAAGACCCTGTCTCAAGAAAACAAAAACAAAGCAAAAAAAAACCTCCAAAAACCTAAAAAACAAAAACAACAACAAAAACAACATGGTAAGGTGCCAGTCACAGAGGACCATATATTATATGATTCCATCCATATGTGAAACACCCAGAATAGGCAAATATAGAGAAGGTAGATTAGTGACACAGCAGGAGGAGAGAATAGGGATGCTTACCAATGGGGACAGGTTCTTGGGGGTTTTTGGGGGGAACATATTCTAAAATGTACTGCGGTCATACTTGTACAAATATGCCACACTAAAAGTCACTGAATTGCCTACTTTACATGGGTGAATTATATGGCATATGAATTAAATCTCAAAAAAGCTGTTTAAAAATATCATCATTGAGCTTACTTCTCCTCTATTGCTTCTAAAAAGTTAAAATTCCAAGACACTGACTCTGGTCTCTAACTCTGAACTAAAGATGCAGAGGCAGGGCTGTTATGTCAGTTCCCTGAGATGCTAGGCACAGGAAGCAGGAGCAGCAGTACCAGCTGCAGGCAGGTTAATGGGAGTCAGGACCTCTCGGTTCCAGAGTAGCCTGTGACAACTACCACATGACACAGTCATGAGAGGCAGTGGCTCCCTGGCTGGCCTTCCCACTTACACACATACCCTCTATGATCACTCTCCATACCTCACTTTCCTATTTAAAACCCTCAAAGTCACCCTGTCTTGCTCAGGATATAACCACCCTCCTCCTTCCCTGCACATACTCATTCTGGCCACAATGGCCTCCTCCTTGCTCTTCCATCTCACTAGGCTACTTTCTCTGCTCCAGGACCCGATACCTGGCTGCTCCTTTTGCCTGGAATGCTTACCCCACCCCTCCCCAGCCCCAACTTCTGGCATAGCTCTTTTTCAACTATTTTAGTGGCTGATTAATCATCAGCTTCCCAGAGACCACCCTAAAATTTCTATCAAACCCTGAACCCCATGATGCTGTCTTTTTTTTCATACTGTCTTCTTAGCCTGCTTTATTTTTCTTTGTTGGACTTAGCATTACCTGAAACTTTCTCACTTAGGGCTTTAGTTTGGTGTGCCTTCCCCCTTCCCACTAGAACATAAAGACAGACCTGCAACCTGCAGACCTTATTATCTTCAAAATCTGGCACATATGAGCACTCAGATATTTGTCAAAGGAATAAACAAACGTGTGGTTGACAGGCTCCAAGCTGGCCTGTCCATTGCCTTCCACCCTCCCCAGTGAGCCTGGTAAACTATCACAGGACCTAGCCCTCATATACATGGGAAGGAGGCGAGCACATGGCCTAACCCTGGTCAATCAGAACCTTCCCTATAACATTACGCACACGGAAGCCTGAATTCAGGGGAAAGGATATAGCCAACAGATTGAGGCAGAGCCAACAGATGGAGAATCTTTGCAACACAACATGAAACTCTGACGCTGACCCTACTCTGGGACTTTCTTATGAAATGAACCAGTAAACTTCACATTGGGCTTGACTAAGTTGGAGCTGGGTTTCTGCCACTTGTAATATGAAGATTAGAAGATGTTTGTGCCTGTAGGGTGCCTGACCCACAAGACACTCAGTAGAAGAGTGGGAGTCTATAAGGGCACATGTCCTGATGGAAGAGGGGCAGCCAGCCTCATAGACTTCTCCCCTCTGGCACCACCATTTTGGTATTCCATGGGGAAATAGATTGTTCTCATTGGCAGTGGTCAAGGTGAGCATGGGATCCAGCTGTGGTCAGTGAAGGTCCTCTGAGCACGCAGAAATAATGAGAAGTAATAATGTTTTTTCCCCTTTAGAATTTCCTTCAAAATTTCTGGGAGATGGCGGCTCTCTGTATACAGCAGTGTGTACTGGTAGGTCGTGGGCTTGATCTGCTGGGGTCAGCATCGCCAATCCCTGGGGAAAGCTTCTCAACAGTGATGAGTACGTAATCCACAGTGTGGAGGGGGAAGGACAGTGAAGTCCTTCAGTATTCTTAGAGCCACCCACCTCCAGCCCTCCCCATCCAAGCATGCCAAAAGCCAGTCCTATCCTGGGGTCTGTGAATGTGTAATGATGGGGGGTGAGTTTAGATCAGATTTTCTAATATACTGAAGGTGTCCTCCCCCTACCCAAGGGCTCCCAGCCCCCTCCCCAGCTTGGCCCTGCCCGCCACAGAAAGGGGCTGCACTCACATCAGGCTTAAAGGGTGGTTCTAGCATGCCTGCTCCCAGCCGCTTGAAGTTCAGCTTTTTGAAAAGAGGATGCTCCTTCACCTCTTGGGCACCACCCCCACGACACCCCAGGCGCTCCGCAGGGTCCTTGCAGAGGAGCTGTGGCAGGGCATGGGTGGTCAGGGTGCCCGTATGTGGGCAGGCAGGTGAGACGCCCCAGCTCCAGCCCCGGCCAGTCAGGCCTCCCCCTTGCTGTGATACCTGGGAACAGAGTGAGCAGGCCTGCGGGGAAAAGCGCTCAGAGTATTCTTCAGGCACCTCTTTCACCAACCGCTCCACCTCCTCCCGCTTGATCTTCTTCTTCCTCTGCTGGAAAGGTGACTGGCCTGCGATCATCTCATACAGGAGGCAGCCTAACGCCCACCAATCAGGGCTGAACGTGTACCGCTCGTTCTTTACCACCTCTGGAGCTGGGCGGGGCACAGAACCAGGGCTGGGTAGGTGGTGGGGAACAGAGGCAGGAATGCCCAGTGCATATGAATTCAGGGGACTGACTCAGACACCCTGGCCAGGGAGGCACCATTATCAATTTAGTGGGAACTCCCTCAACTATAGAACACACATCTCAACAAAGGAAGCTGATGTGTCCTGCAGGGGGCCACACCTAGGATCCCCAGCTCTTCTGATTTTTTTGTTTGTTTCTTTTTTTTGGTGTGGTGGTACCAAGGATGAAACCCAGGGCTTTGCACATTATAAGGAAGCACTTTACCACTGAGCTATATACTACAGTACTCATAATCCTTATATTTTACATAAAGCTTTCTGGCTTATTAAATGTTGGCAACCAATTCAAATTGCTCCACAATTTTACTTTAATACTAAGTAGGCCAAATTAGGGTCTTGTGGTTACTAGTTTGCAACTTCTGGATTTCATTAGAGAGAAAAGAGAGGGCCGAAACTCCCACTTGCAGATACCTCCTACCTGCCAGGGCAGGCACCTGAGGAGTTTTCCCTCAACTAATCTCTTTTCATCTCCAGGCAACCCTGGGAGGCAGCTCTGATGATTCTTTCACAGTAGAGAAAAAGGGAGACTGGGAGAAGATAAATCTCTAGCACTGGGGCACCACAACAGGCAAGCGGTAGAACACAGCGGGCCAGGACTGTCTACTATCTGATGTGGTCTCCAAAGAGGGGCATAGGGCCACTGCCCTGCACCACAAATGGGCACACTTACTCCAAATATAGGCAATCCAGCACAGGCAGGGCTAGACCTATTGAAACAGGTTGATTTTCTTCTTCTCCCTGCCCTGGTATCCCTGCTGGCCCAGCTAGTTGTATGTGCTCAATAAACATTTAGTAAATGACAGACGTAGATTCATAACGGTGGGTCTCTGGTTGGGGTCTTGGTCTCCTAATCCACAAAATAGGAACATCAGCATAGGCTCTTTCTATTCCCTCAGGCACAAAAGATCTCCATATTGAAGGTGATGGGCAATGAAGGACAACGAAGGGACCCATAATGCTGGTGGCCTAGGACACAGTGAGACTTACCCATGTAGCCCACAGTGCCCACACGACCTTTGATGGTCTGGCCCTCAGGCACATGCACAGCCAATCCCAGGTCAGAGATGCGGATATGGCCTAAATGAGAATGGAGAAGCAGGTGGGCGTATTAGGGTCCAGGCCTCCCCAACTCACCCCACCCCACTCTTGTCTCTCCCCACCCACCGTGGTCATCCAGAAGGATGTTCTCTGGCTTCAGGTCCCTGTGGAGAGAAAAGGGCAGGGTCAGCTACTATTCATTTTGCCAAGAAGCTAGGCTGGGTAGGCCCCTTCTAGCTCACCTGCCAAGTGACAGATGACTCTGCTCTCCCTGGGCAACAACCCTGACTCAGGATGAGAGGTAAAAGGGCTACAGTGCCAGGACTCCCAGGATCTTCCTAGGTGAGTGAAAAGTGACTCTGCCCAAGGGAAGGACTTCCTAAACATCACCAGTGTTAAGGAGCTTCCTCCTGCTTGATTCTACTACTATCCCTCTTTCATACAGGGCTACTCATCCATCCCCTCATGGACCTGTTAGGCTACAGTGAAATTACCACCAGTCACCACCATAACCAAAGCTCTCCACTATGAAGCCGATCTACAAGGTAGGCGGGATAGTTTCTGCTTAGCAGAAACGGAAATATGTCTGTGCAAGGAGCCGACTGACCCAAGGTTACACAAAGGGTAACACAAATCAGGATTTATACCCAAAGGTCGGCAAGACCTCAGCCTACATCTGAACCACTGCAGTCAGCCCATTGTGAGCGAGTGACGAGCCCGGAGCCAGTTACTGCTGTGGCTAAGTCACATCTTTGGCACACCAATAGCCTTTTGCTGCTGACCTGATTGACAGGGTTGGCTGCTTCTATCTACACCAGCTACAGACCCTGGAGATGGGCCAAGCCCTGGGAGAGCTGCTATAGAAGCTCTATCCACCTGTATACAATGCGCTCCCGATGCAGGTCCTCCAGCCCACAGCAGATCTCAGCAGCATAGAAGACGGCACGTGCTTCCGGGAAGCCAGCCTGGCCCATGTGGTAGATGTGGAACTTGAGGTCACCTCCATTCATCAGTGTCAGCACTAAGCACAGTGCATCCTTGGTCTCAAAGGCATAGGCTAAGCTCACCTGTGGCCAGGGGATCACAGTTCTCAGGTGGGAACTTGGGGCCACCTGGGGGCAGGGCTAATACCAGCTGCCCAAAATACCCTTGTGCATGCCATTCCTTGGGGCTCAGCATGCTGCAATATGCCCAGGGTGAGAAGGGGAGGCTAAAGGGGTAGGGCAGGGTAGAGGACAGTCCCTTTGTTGGTGGGGAGACTGTAGCCTGGTGAGTGGTGAGGGCAGGATGAGCCAGCATGACCAAGAGGAAGGGAGAGATCTCCTTTCTGTACTTACTACAAACCTACTGTTCACTTTCTCCAGGATCTGCTTCTCATTAAGAGCCATGGCCTCCCCTTTCCGCTTCTTGATCCGTTTCTTCTCCAGCTTCTTGCAGGCATACATCTTGCCTGTTGCCCGCACCTGGCAGGCACACACCTGTGGCATGGGTAGACAGGGGCACATGGAGGTCAGCCATGCACTTGGGGTATAGGAGCAGGTGCAGGTCCACTCCAGCCAGCCTTGTACACTCTGCTGGGACACTGGCCTGACCACTTACCTCCCCAAAGCCACCTTTGCCAAGGACTCGGTACTGCCTGAAGGTGTTTTTTGTCACTGGCTGCCTGTTGGCAAGAGTTGAGGGAGCAAATGTTGGCTGAAAAGGGCTCAGGGTCCAGGAAGAACCTTTACAACCTGACCTAAACTGGCTCAGTCTGGGAGAAGCTTACCTTTCCAGCCATTTCCACTGCAGGAAACGGTTGAAGTAGATGCTGTCGAGGTAGTCAGCAAAAGGGGCCATGCTCAGGTACTCATGGGTCAACCTGTTGGAAGGAACAGCTCACAGATCAGCCTCTGGCTCCCCAGATTCTTGGCTTGATGGTCCAGGCATCCAATGATATGCACGCTCAGCCCATAAAGCATCATCTTTGGCCAACCCTCTGGATAAGCCACTGAGCAAGTAGCCACATATTTGGTGCTGAAGGTGAGGATGCCACAGAGATAGAAGGCCAGCTGCCAAAGTTAAACAGTGCGTCAAGGCCAGGGTGAGAAGCTGCGCTGTTCACAGCCTTCTGGGCCCACAGAAGTCCCCTCCTCTAAGTGCAATTCCAGGTTTGTAAGCAGGGAGCCTTACCGGGTCAACTCCTGGAAGAGGTCTTTGCAGGGACCCTGCTCAAGCCGCTGGGCGCAGTTAGTCACCAGCTGCAGGGGGACCTCAGGGATGAGGTCAGGACCCTGGAGACAGGCCACAGACAGGTCAGTGCAGGGGCTCACTTGGACAGCTACCCACTCCCTGGGCAGAATTGCCAGGTATCTCTGCTGGTGGCAGTGTGGCCGCTGGCGGGTGCTATGCTGGCTGCTCAGTTGCTGGACTCCCTTCCTTTCCTCCCTCCCGAGGCAGCAAGAGGCACAGCTGCTGGCAGGCCGCCTGACCTGAGCTCGGCTCACCCCATGGGCTCCATGCCCACAGTGCTGCCTGGAGCAGCTCCAAGGCACTCACTGCCCAGGCTGTGGTCACTCCTCTCCCTGCTGCCACTGAGCCCTGAGCCCGGCCTGTTGCCATCATCACTCCATCACTGTTCACTCACCGTGTGGCTCAGAAAAGTCTGCATTAGCCGCCGCCCACATGCCTTCCGCTTCTCATCAGGGGTCACCTCATACTCGGCCTGCAGGGTGGGAGGTAGAAAAGCCTGGGGTCTGGACGGAGCAGCGAGTGTGGGGAAACGGCACAGTGGTGGGGACCTCTCCACCTGCCTGCCCTTGGAGTTGGGCTGGGGCTGGGGCAGGTTGCACTTACCACCCCGTCCAGGAAGGCAGTGCAGCGTGTCAGCTCAGGCCTCGTGGCGCAGAACTCCCGAAACAGCAGGCGCCCAATGGGCTGCCGCTCACAAAGACTGTGGTAGTCACGCTCTGCAGGCCAAAATGTGAGCCGTTGGGGTCACAGTCCTAGAGCCCATTGGCAGGGCACTTCTGCCTACATCACCAAGTCCTAGGCCCTAGCAGCCATTATCTCCTTTAGGGCTCTCACCACAACCCTGAGGTAAGCACTGCGTCATCCCCAACATAACTTGGGACTATGAGGTCCACAGAGGCTAACTGATTAGCTCAACAACAGTCAGTAGCCCGAGCTCCAAAGACAAGCCCCCACCTCCAGTCATCTCCTGGTGCACACAACTTGCATATGACAGTGCTAGGGCTGGGTGTGGTCTGTGAGGTTCCGGCCCAGCCTGGGGCCAGGCCCACACCTGTTGCCTGCCTGGCGAAAGTGTGAGAGGAAGTTGTGGCTTCCGGTGTGCTCTCAGCTGGGCCTCCTTCCCAGGCAGTGGAAGCAGCCATAGTACACTTTGCCCACACAGAGGGCTTCAGAGGGGGACCAGGCAACCTTAGGTGTAACTCAGACCTCAACGAAGATAAACAGGAACTGGATGTCTGGGTCATTCTGTCCCCTCCCAGAAATAATCCTGTCACACTGCACTGGCTTTGCTGGGTATCCCCTGGGCTAAGTGGGGCTAATAAGCACAGGCTGGGGTCCTCAACACTGACAATCTGAGGATACTGCCTCTAGTCAGGGGCCCTGATCCTGCTGGGCTGACTTATTTGTCCTCTGTTCCTCTCAGATGCCCCTAATCTGCCTCTTCCCTCCTCCCTGTATCCACTTCAACTGACCCCAGTCAGACTCAGTTCATGCTCTGCCCTCTACCCATACCAAGCCCCGGAACTGAAACTGGGCTGGGTGGTGCCGCCTCAACCTCCCTGGTCATCAGACTCCTCCAACTTTGCCCCGGCACCCCAGGAAAGGTTCTCAGGGGAGGCTTATCCTTGAACTAAATGTCCCCTCTGTTTCAGTAGGCCCCAGTCTCCAACCAGGCCTCACCGAGGCTGAGCCGAAGCTCTTCACACTGGCTGATGTGGGGGAACTGAAGCATCTGCCGCCATTTCTTGCTCTTGCCTTTGCGATTTCCACCTCCACCTGCAGAAGCAATCAGGCACTGGGTTTCTCAGGTCCTGCTGCCACTGTGCCTTCCCTTGCAGTGTGGTTCAGTGGCCTTCAGGGCCCAGTCAAGGCCCAGCCTGCCCTGGGAGGCACCTTGGGCCTTCCTCCACATGCTCCAGCATGCTCTTGCTTGGTTCCAGGACACATAGGGTCCTTCTGGGCTCTCCTAATAGGGGCTGAGAAAGCCAAGGGAAGCAGTGAGTCCATTTTGGCAACAAGGTCAGCCTCAGTTGCTTCCCCCTAGGTAGGAAGAACAGAAAGGTAAAGAAAACAGAAAGGGCATCACAGTGGTGGGAACTGCATAAATCAAGGCATACAAGGGAGAGATTCCAAGTCATATCAGGTGGGCTTGAGATGCCATGGGCAGAGAGCAGCCTGGGCCACCCGGGTGGCTCCCAGGCCTCTTCCACCAAGCTCCACATCACAACTATTTCCCTTTGCTTCTTGCACCCATAAGCAAAGTGGTGATGGGAGGAGAGCTGACAGTCAGGATCCCTCATCCCCAACTCTGCACACAGGCTTTCACTGCCTTGATGGCTGCCTTGTTTTACCTAGCTGACCATCTAACTGTAACTGCTGGGACTACATGGTAGCCCCTGGAATGCCTACAGAGCCTGACAGGTACAGTAAACGTGGACCATATACAAGCCAACAGGGAATGGTGGGGAGTATAGTCAACTGGACCAGGAAATGACCCTTCCAATAGAAGTTACAATATAGCTCCTGTGGATTTCTTGGCTGCTGCTAAAAAGAAATTCTGGGTCAGTTACTGACCAGCTCTCCCAATTTTCCAAAAGCTGCTGGAAATCCAGACTGTAATGTGAAATATCAGTTCCTATTTGATTGCAAAAACAAAGCCAAAAAAAGCCCACAGCTGTCAAATAAATGAAACATGTCAGAGAGCTAGCTAGATGTGGCCTATGGGCCACCAGGGTGAGACTGGCAGAAGAGGACTGCCTTCCAGCCTCACAGACTTGAATTTGAATCTTCGCCTCATACTGAGCCCATCACTTGCCCTTTAAGACTGTTTCTCTGTGTGTGCACTTCAGGGCCCAGGCCACCTCCAGAGGTGCCTTATGGGTGAATAGGAGAGTCTGCACCCAGAACTCAGTAGCGCTGAAGCAAGACATGGGCCCCAGCTCCAACAACTCAGTGGCAGCCACTTTCCCTTTCCTGGCCTCGGTTTCCCTCAGGTTTTCCCAGTTCTGCCTCCATCTAACCTGGGCAGAGATAGATGGTATAGGGGAAGGAGCCCCCTTCTAGGGAGGGGACAAGAATGTGTCCCTCAATGACAGAAGGAGCCCAGGGGAGGAAGTAATACAGGGGCCCCTTGAGAAATCTGCTGGAAGCCCTACACCCCATGTACCCCACAGCCATTGCTTCACTGTGAATCAGCAACAGATCTCCACCCCCTAACCAAAAGCAAGGCCTCCCCAGAAGGGGAACTCCTCCCTCACCCCTGCAGGGTCCCTAGCCAACCTCAGCCTAACCTTCCATCTGCCTGCCTTCCCCCACCAGTTACTTCCTCCTCCCCCTCCTCCCAGCCACATCAAGGCAGCAGCAAAGAATCACAAGCAAATATCCTGTCCTGGAACTGTAGCAAAATCTGTGGGGCTCCCCTCTACGCTACCCTGGTTCCCTTTCTCTGTGCTCCAGGAACCCAGGAAAGGGAGGAGATCAAAGTGAGGGCTCCCAGCCCCAGTAAGGTCCCATTTCACAGCCACTACCAGACTGGGCCAGTCTCATGACAAAACTAAGCATCTGAGTGAAGGATCAGTTTGCTTATGATCACAGAGCTTGGAGGTAACAGTGGTAGGATTCAAACCCAGCTCCCACAACTCAAGTTTCTTCCCCACCTCTCATGTGCCTGGCATTTACTAAGTGCCAACAGTATACACTTACCAACGGTTCCCAGACTGCTTAGGGCCTCAGACCATTTGGGAATCTGACAAGACTCTAGCCCCAAGCTGTCAGTCAGCTCACAAAATGATTCCAACACAGTCAGTCCATTGATCTGGGTTCAGGAATCAGTGACAGTGAGGATTTCCTGATCTTTGTATCTCATTCCCTAACCATTCCACAAAAAGGGATACTGAAGTTGGGAGGAAAAGAGACTTGTCTAAAGCCCTGCAAGTGAGAGGAGCAAAGCCAGGTCAAGATAAGGGTTCTCTTTGGAGACACAGGTTCCTGGGCTGGTCAGCCCATCCATACCGTGCCTAGGGCCAGACAAAGCTTATCCAAAGATGCTCACACTGTCTGGTTAGGCAAGACAATGCCCTCAGCAAGACTGAGGACTCAAGCAGCCAAGGCCTTAGGAAGGGAAGCCCAGCCAGGCTCTTCACCCCTCCTCCCTGGCTGGCTGGCTGGATGACAAGGCAGAACAGAATCAGCATATGCCCCCAGAGGCTGAGAGGAAGGCCCAGCCCCAGGACTTGATAAGGGACAGGAGATAAGACAGGCTCCCTGGGCACCAGAGACTCAGTCAGCCAAACTCATTTCCAGGCAACACCTCCCCAGAGTGACACAAATTGGGTGGGCAGAGGACACCACATGCTGTACCCAGCTGGGGGCTCCTTTCTGCTTCTAAGGGGCTATATTGGACATTCCAGGTCATACACCTGGGTCAATTACAGTCTTGCTGTGTGATCTGGGGTTTATCTCTGGTCTGAACTTCAGTTTCCCACCTGTAAAATGGGCAGAAAGGTGAAGTAGATGACTCATTCAGCCTGGGAGCCCAGCCAAAAGTGGAAAACATGTCATCATCTCCAGGTTCTAGAGTTCCAAAAATAAGTCTTATTCACTGATGGTTCCCCAGCATCCTGGACAGGGTGAGGCACAGGGCAGCTGTACATTCTTTATGTTACTGAGTTGGCTATGGCAGGTGAGAGGCAAACTAAACACAGGGCAGGGAGGATCAGTTTTAGTGCTGTGCCCCCCAAGACCCTGACAGCACAGGCACCAGATAAAATCTGGAATGACAGCCATGAAGGGCTATACATTAACACACACACACACACACACACACACACACACAGAAGCATGCAAACTGGGCCCTCCAGACAGGTTCCCCCAGCCAGGCCATTGCACTTACAGTCCTAACAGTCCAATAACGCAGGACTCCCAATTATTTCTGTGCGCCTTTACCCCTGCAAATCATAGACTTCCTGAGAGCAAATATCGTGACCCATTCATTAATCCCTATCTTTTAGATGTCCTGAGGCTGCTAGCAAGTGGCAGTCTGTTGGTGGCATATGGTGTGACCAGTTTTCCCAACTCCAGTGGGTTATGCTATGCAAAGGCTCCGGTCATTCATTCTCTGACCTTTACCGAACACTAACTTTGTGCCATCAGGGGTCTGGGCCTGGGGCACGTGGGGCAACTCCTTGCCTCTCACTTAGAGGAGGTCTCACAGAGGTTCTCCTGGGGCTCAGTCCAACCCTTCCCTCATCCTTCCTCCTTCCCTAAGCCCTTCACACCCCCTCTTTCCCCACCCGCCAGGAGGGCCGAGGCCTGACCCCCGCCCCTTCCTGGGCCCCAGCTCCCGGGGGCAGGTGCCAAGGAGGAGGACCATAAGCCGGAAGGGTTCGTGTCTGCTTGGGGTTCGGATGGTGGAGCCTGCGGCCCTAGGACTTCTGACGGCTGGAGTGCTAGGTTGAGCCCAAAGGCCCTGGCCCGCACTCCCCGTACCCGGGCCCGGCCACCCGCCGGGCAGCCTCACCTTCCCGGGCCTTGAGTAGCACCGTGTTCGCTACGATGTTCTCGAGCTCCATGGGCTGCAGCGGCGCCGGCTCACCGCACCGCGCCGCCGGCTGGGATCGCGCGAGAGCCGGGGCCGGATGGCGACTGGCACGGCACGGCTCGGCTCGGCTCGCAGTGACCGCACCGCGGCCTCCCGGGCCTCCCCGGCCGCCGCCGCCCGCCTAGCACTCTGCACCTCCTCCCGGGGCCACCCCGGCACCGGCCCGCCCCACCCCGCCCTCTGTTTACTTTATTCTACCAATAGCCGAGTGGACGCTCCCCGCGCCGTCTTCTTATTAGTCTGTCCCTCCCCCATCCCCGCCCCCCGATCCGGGGATTGGTTCAAAGGGGTCGGGGGCGGGATTAATCGCGTCATTTCTTCCTGGTTGGCCTGTGGCCGGGGTTCGGCCCCTAGGTTCGAATTTCTAGGCCTTCGTAGGGTACAGAACTGCCAATTAGCGCCCAGTACTCCGCGGGGGGGGGGGCGGAGGTGGGCTCTCTGGGTCACGCCCAGGAGACCGGATGTGTAATTGAATGAAGGAAGCGTCGTCTTCTTAGTAAGACATACTGATTGGGCCATCACCTTGGGTTTGGCCCGGGTGCTTTTGACCAGGGGTAAGCTTTTCTAGGGTTTTGTTGTGGCCACGCATGATATCTTGAGGGCTTCCTGCGGGCCGGCCTAGAGCAAGGTTAACCACGTGTCCCACTGTATTGTCTGGAGACGAAAGCGAGGAAAGGCTGGGAGAAGGCTAGCTGCCTCCACTTCTCCCCTGGCCTTCGGGTCCGGTAGCGGGTGGCACCCCTGCCCTGCCTCGTCCCGCCCCTGGATGTTGTGATTTCTCTCCACCCACATTGTGTCGTCCGCCTTTGGCCTCTGCTGCCTTTTAAGGCAGCGTTACCACCCCTAGACGTTGGGATTCACACACACACCCATTACACAGGTGGGGAACTGAGGCGCCGGACGTTAAGTGGTTGGCTGCAGACCGAAGTCTAGGGGAAAAATGAGGCCAGAATTTTACAGCTAATCAACACTGTCTAACTCAACACCGCACTTCCTCCACCCACAGTTAGCAGAGCAGGAAACGGAGGCTTGTCCAAACTCAGCAAGGAAGACACAGCCAGATTCAACAAGACTCTCTGTTCCTGTTTGTTCATTCATTAACCCAAAAATACTTGCAGAGCACCTGCTTTGTCTCAGGTACTGAAACAGTTACTGAGGAATATGGTGGTGTCAACAAGATAGCCAAGCCCTCTGCTTACATGCCCAAAGTGGGTAGAAAGGTGACATTTGAGTACTCCAGGCAGATGCAATTACAAGTCCAAAATCTCTGAAACTAGAATAAGTTCAATGAGGAAGAAGTGTTCAGGGCCCAAGGGTCTGAGATGAGACAGGAGCAAAACGCACTTAGCTAGATCATGGATAGCTTTGTAGATACAGTGAGGAGTTTGTTAGAAAAAGTGAACTGTAAAGGCTTTGAATGGATGGTTTTACTTCAAAACGATCACTCTAATAATAGACTCACAGGCAGCTCAGATTAGAAGCAGAGCAGTTGAGAGGCTAGAGGATTTCTGGAGAGTAACAAGGTGGCAGTGGAGTTGGAGAAAAGTGGATGCATCTAGGACACATTTGGGAGTTAAGAGAAAAACTCCAGTGACCAGTGGGACAAAGGGTGGATACTTCACCCAGAGAAGGGTGTTTTGTTCAAGACAGAACTGAGAGTTAGAGGGAAGTGTGTGCCTTTCATAGTTCATAATGGAGTGGGGCTGGGCACAGTGGCCCATGCCTGTGTAACCCTTACTCAGGAGACTGAGGCAGAAGGATTGCTGCGATTTCAAGGCCATCCTGGGCTACATAGGGAGACCCTGTCGCAAAAAAAAAACAAAAAAAAAAAACTTAAGTTAATGGAGAGGTGAGAGAAACAACATCTAGGTAAAGGGACCCTGCAAGTTCAGATATCTACAGAGGGAAGAGAGAAGGCTCATGCATTCAGCACCCAAGGCAGAGTGTGATGCTAGAATTTAAAGGGATAAGCACAGGGAGCACAAAATGAGTCTAAGGCCTTAGAAGCTTCTTGGATCAAGGAGGACCTTAGAAGCCAGGTAAAGAGTTTGGATTTCATTTTTTAGGTAGAAGGGAGCTTTCTACCTGGAAAGGGGAGGGGAGGGGCAGATTTTAGGCAGAGGAGTAGTCAGTGTGATCACATTTACTTTCCCAAAGAGCTCTGGGCTGCACCATGAAGGATACGGTAGCAATGGGGGCAGGTGGCTGATTGGTAAACACCTGAGCAGTGGAACACCCTCCCATTTGGGAGCAATGCTATGAGATGTAGAGGCAGGTCCTGCTTCCCAGTAGGGAGATCCAAGAGGTTAGACAGATTTTCCTCTCCTAGAGTCCTGATAGCTGTACCATGTTTCTAACCAGGTCTTTGAAGCCAAGCAAGAGATCAACACAAGACATCAGTGGGATCATTCAGAATTCACTGTGGAGGCAGTGGAGGGGGAGAGGGAATGACTCAGGCCAGGCCTTTCCTTGGAAAGGACATACACCTCGTACCCCAGAGCTGTCCAGTCAGTTCTTAGTCTGCTTAATTTACTCAGAATTGGCCTGATTGTTTGCACCTAAGTATCTTGAGGTACACCTAACCTTTTAGGAAGGACCATTAGTGGAATGACAGTGCCCCATGTTGGGGCAGTAGCAGGGGTGTGCATACAAGTGGGCAGACTGGAAGCCATCAAAGTGATGTCTTTAAAGAGGAAAATTTAGCCAGGGGTTTAACTCAGTGGCATAAGTGCCTGCTTGGCAAACTCGAAGTCATGAGTTTGATCCCCAGTACCAAAAATAAATAAATAAATAAATAAATAAAAAGATTTGCTACCAACCATCTGAGGTGCCTTTCTAGGAATCCGATCTACAAATACCATTACATTCAAGCAAAAGAAATCCTCAAGGTTATTCATTGCAACATTGTCTGGAAAGATAGCTCATACTTAATTGCTCTTAATAGAAATGGGTTAAATACAATTTAGTCCTTTCCGTACAGAAATACTATGTAGCTGTTTAAAAATGTGAGTGGATTGAGGGTATAAGAGCACCTGACTAGCATGTAAGAGACATTAGATTTAACCCCCATCACTACAAAATGAAAAAAAAAAGTGATGTGAGGACGCTTTTGTACTTGAATAAATGATTTCCAAGATACATTGCAAAATTTTTTTAAAAATTAAGGTGTAAACATCATGTAAGGTTTGCTAACATTGTATAAGAAAGGTCAAGATAGATGAGGTTAAGCTGCAGTAACAAACCATCCCCAACTTTCAGTGATTTAAAACAACAAATTTAAACCAGGTGTGGTGGCACACATCTGTAATCTTAGTACTCAGAAGGGTGAGGCAGAGCGATCACTGTGAGTTCAAAGCCAACCTGGCTACCTAGTAAGTTCACGGTCAGCCTGAACTATATATGCTTTTTTTCCCTCATATACATCACATGTCCAGTCTAGGTTGTCAGGGGGTGGGGCAGCTCTATTCATGGTAGGCCAGGAGTCCAGGGCGATGGGGATGATAGAGATTCATAATTTGTGCTTCTACAATGTCAAGCAGTAAAAGAAAATGTGGTCCATTATACCACAGCCTTTAAAAGCACAAGTTATTTTTGTCCACATTTCATTGGTGAAAGCAAACCACATAACTACATCTGCAGTCATGTGTTACTTAATGTCCAGGATACCTTCTAAGAAGGGCATCAGGTGATTTTGTCATTCTGTGAACATTAGAGTGTCCTTATATGAACCTAGATGGTCCAGGTCGACCATGTGGCCTCTTGATGCAATCAAGAGATTCAGTAAACACGAGATGAATGAGGCCGGCATCTATTGTTCCACAAGCTTTTTATAGGTAGGAGTACACACTAAAATAACCATAGGGCCGGGAGCAATGGCATATACTACAATTCCAGCTACTCCAGAGCCTAACGCAGGAGGATTGCTTGAGCCCAGGTGTTCCAGCCTAGCCTGGACAACATAGTAAGATACCATCTCAAAAATAAATAAAAGAAAATAACTAAGTATAGTAAATGCATAAATCAGAAACAATAGTTCTTTGTTTTGTTTTGTTTTGTTTGTCTTTTTGAGATAGGGTCTCACTATGCAGTTTGGGCTAAACTTGAACTCATTTTGTAGCCCAGGCTGGTCTCAAACTCATAAATGATCCTCCTGCCTCAGCCTCCTGAGTGCTAGGGTTACAGGCATGAGTCACTGTGTCTGGCTATTACTATACTTTTACAAGTAAGACTGGCAGCACGGTAGATTGGTGTACACACGCATCACAACGAACACATGAGTAACATGTTGTGCTATGGTGTTGTAATAACCATATGGTCACTGGGTAATAAGAATTTTTTAGCTTCATTATAATCTCATGGGACCACCACCCATTTTGGTTATTGACTGAAATGTCATTATATGGTGCATGTCCTATTGTGGCTAGTCATATTTTCCTAAGATGAGTGTAGCAATATGCTCCCATCCCTGAGGCACTTCTGCAATATGACCTTGTCACTTGCACATGAAAAGATAGAGTCTAATTTCCTTCCCCTTGAATTTTCTCTGCCCTTGCCCTGCCCTTCTTGACCCTGGCCATCAGTAGAACATGGTGCAAATGGTGCAGGTCAGGGTCTGAGGCCAGATCAGGAAAAGCCACACAGCACAGTTCTCTAGGCATATTTGCTCTCTTGCTTTCTCGTGGGCTATTCCCCTCAGAATCAGCCGCTGCTGTGAGAAGCCCAAGCCAAATGAAGAGGCCACATATGGCTGCTGCACTGTGAGTGACAGTCCCAGCTGAGCCTAGTCTTCCAGTTTTCCCATCTCAAGCGTCAGGCCTATAAGTGAAGAAGCCTCCAGAAGGTTCCAGTGACTGGCTGTGTAACCATCCCTGGCTGACAAGCCTGCCATTGTGGAGCAAACAGCAGTCACCTCTGCCAAATTCTGCCTGAATTCCCAGCCCACAGAATCCATCAACCTAAAAAAAAAATTATTGTAAGCCACTAAGTTTAAATGGGGTTTTTTTTCTACACACAAGTAGATACTTGGCATAATTCCTGTAGGCCTGGAAGGAGAATAGAATTGGATATCTTTGGTGAACAACGCCAACAAGTACCACAGATGAATTTGTGTATGTACCTGTGAACCACATCTAGAAGACCGTGAGAGGCCCAGAAGTGCTGGTTGCCTCTGGGAAGGGAGAGTTAAGTGGTTGGGGACAGGGGTGAAAGAGATATTTTTATCTTATGCCTTCTTGAAACTTTAATCTTGTATCATGTACTTGGGTTGCCTACTTTTTAAATTTTATTTATTTATTGATACTGGGGATCAAACTCATGACTTTGCATTTGCCAGGCAGGGACTGTGACACAGACCTGTATCCCCAGCCCACCTGTTTTTATTTTTAAAAAACTTTTTTCTTTAGAGACAAAGTTTTACTGTGTTACCCAGGTTGGCCTTGAACTCCTAGACTCCTATCTTGGCCTTCGAAGTAGCTAGGACTACCAGCCTGTGTACCCTGGTGCTCGGCTGGATTTGTCTATTTTTAAAACAACCAACCTCATCCTCTCTGTTGCCCAGGACCTTCCAGCAATTTCCTATGGTGACCAGTGTTTAAAACGTTCTAACCATCTCTGCCACCTGGTCATCATACTCTGGTGTTCTCCTCTCCCCTTAAACATTGCCTGGAAGGTGGTGGCATATCATTTCCAAGATTAGGTCACTAAAAGACTGTGACTAACAGTTTCATTTTCTTTACACTCTCTTCCTGGCTCAGTCCCAAGGAAGCAAACTGCCATGTTATGCCCTGCTCTCTAGAGAGGCCTGTGTGGCAGGGAACTGATCTCCCCAGTTAACACCCAAGAAGAACTGAGCCTGCCAACAGCCTATGACTGCGCGTGGATGTTAAACAGTACCCAGGCTCCTAACCCATAGAAATTGTGACACATACGTATTTGTCATTTTAAACTGCTACATTTGGAAATAATTTATTATAATTTGTTATAACTAAGACACTTCCCATTACACTTAAAACTAGACAGGTGTGGTAGCGTGGCCCTGTAATACTAACAGTCTGGGAGGCTGAAACAAGAACATCATGAGTTACAACCTAACTTGGGCAATTTAGTGACTTAGTGAGACCCTGTCTCAAAAAAGAAAAAAAAAAAAGGGCTGGGGATGTAGCTCAGTACAAAAGTTCTGTATTCAATATCTAGTACAAAAACAAACAAAATCATCATCATCATCATCTGAGCCAGGCCTGGAGACACAGCCTCTAATCCCCAATTCCAAAAATAAAATAAAACCTGGCTGGATGTGGTAGTGTTCTTGGGAGGCAGAGACAGGGGGATTCCTACAAGTTTGAGGACTACACAATGAATTCAAGTCCAGCCAGAACTACATTGCAAGATCCTGTCTCAAAAAGTGAGGAAAAAGAAAGAAAAATGGTTTTCTTTTACATTGACAAAATAGTGTAATTTTAATATTACTTATCTGAATGAAATTCCAGTAGCTAATCTGAACATTTATTTATATGATGTTTGTATTTCTTAGGTCTTTTATACAGTGTTTCTACCTCTTACTTACAACTGCATGCACTGTTCTTGAAACTTGGTAAACCCACTAAATCATTACATTAGCCTTTTTATTACTACCTGTGCAAATGTATATTGAGGTAAAATAAAACTGTCAATGCCAGGCATTGTGGTACATATCCATAATCCCAGCACTCAGGAGGCTGAGGCAAGAGGACTATAGCAAGTTTGAGGCCAACCTGGTTTACATAGCAATACTCTGTCTCAAAAATCCAAAAACAAACAACACACGCACACACGCACACATGCACACATACACCTGAATTTCTCCTGATGGCCTCCAAAGACCTAACTCGGCCTAGCTCCATTCACCTCTAGCACTGTCTGCCTCTCGCTCAATGCCCAAGAGCAGCCACGCACTCAGCGTGTGCTGCTGCACTGTCCAGTATGCAGCCCTTAGCCATATGTGGCTATTTAAGTTTAAATCAGTTAAAATACAATAAGAATTCAGTTCCTCAATCACACCAAGGCACGTTTCAAGTGCTCCACAGTCACATGTGACGAGTGGCTGCTGTGAGGGAAAACACAAAGGAAAACACTTCCAACACTGTGGAAAGCTCTGTGCAGCAGCACTGGTCTGAAGGAAGGAGTAGTTGCTACTTGTGAGCAGTCAGCACTGACAATTGCCACTAACCAAGAATTGAAGAATGGTATGATGGGCTGGGGATTTAGCTCAGTGGCTTAAGCGCCTGCCTGGCAAGTGTGAGATCGTGAGTTCGATCCCTGGTGCCAAAAAAAAAAAAAGAATGGTACAGACTGCATAGTGTCTGTCTCCTCCAAATTCATTCTCATTCTGTCTCTGTCTGTCTCTCTTTCTCTGTGTTCAGTATTAGGGATTGAACCCAGGGGTGCTGTATCACCAAGCTACAACCCTAGTCCTTTTATTGTTTTTAAATTTTGACACAAGATCTCACTAAATTGCCCAGGAAAGTCTCAAACTGCCAATCCTCTTGTCTCAGCTTCTTTTTTCTTTTGGTACCGAGGATCGAACTTACAACCACACACTTGCAAGGCAGGAGCTTATGCCGCTGAACTAAATCCCCTGCCCCTGTCTCAATTTCTTGAGTAGCTAGGATTACAGGTACATGCCACCATGGCCATCTCCCCCAAATTCTCTTTGAACAGAACAGATAATTCTGCAACCTTTTGGAATCTATGCTCAAGTCTCTGCCACAGAAGACCAGGGCTTTTTTTTTTTTTTGGTCTGTGTATATATAGGCAGTTGTGAGTAGAACCTTGCTGGTTTCACATTCCAAGTCCCACTGCCTGCCCAGCTATAGACAGAATCTGTGTCTTTCTGCTCTGATCCACAGCAGTTGATGGAAGAGATTCCAATATGCAAGGGAACAGGGGCAAGTGTGCAGAAACTGCTGGGAAGAGTTTGTGTATCCATGTAGAAAATTTGTCAGAAAACTTCTATAGACTGAGCTACAAGCAGCCTCTGCCTTTTCCCACGCATTGCTTTTCCACCATCTCAACGAGTCTACCATACAGCACAAGTGCCCACCATTTCCTTAAGAGCTGTGGCAATTGCCAGGCGCAGTGGCACACACATGTGAGTCCAGCTTACTCAGGAGGCTGAGGCAAGAGGATTGCAAATTTGAGCTCAATCTGGGCAAATTAGTGACTTAGTGAGACTTTGTCTCAAAAAAGAGGGCGGTAGTGAAGATGTAACACAGTGGTAGAGCTCTTGCTTAGTGTGGGCAAGGTCCTGAGATCAATCTCTAGGACTGCGCGTGCACACACATACACACGCACACACACACAAAATTGTGGCAACTAAGGTCTTGAGAGCCTGAGCTCCTTCCCCACTATCACATTAGGGTCAAAATATGATTTGAAAGTTTCTTGAATGAAGTCCAATTCATCCCTACCCTTTTTTTTTTTTTTTTTTTTTTATCAGTACCAGGGATCGTACTGTACTCATGACTGCCTGCTTGCAAGGCAGGCACTTATGCCTGCTGAGCTAAATCCCCAGCCCCCATCCCTACCCTGTTGTTAAGGTCATTTTTTTCCCCTTTAAGCTACGGACTTACACAATTGCTAATGAGGGGTTTTGTGTTGTTTTGTTTTGTTTCAGGAACTTCCTGGTAACAGTGCATCCTCTTGCATCAGGACTTTTGGTTGCAACCAAAGCCCGGCCTAGGCAAAAAAGACACTGACCCATTCAAGGAACCGAAAAGTAGAGGTGGTGGTTCTGGCTTCAGAGGTCTCTGATCACCTGGGTCTCAGGTGTCACTTGAAATCTGTCTTTCACATAATTTGGCTGTGGGGTGTTTTTGTTTCTATTTTCTTCTGTTTTAGTACTGGGCCTCAAATCCAGGGCCTCCTGTCTGCTAGGAAAGTGCCCTACCACAAAGCTACGCGGTCAACCTTCTGACTCTACTTTTAATCTGTGACATTTCTTCTCAAGCTGGTTCTCCACCTGAGATTTGTAGCTGGCTGCCAGCATTGTAGGCTCTCTTGCTACATGTGTGCCAACCTCTGTAGTAGACAAAGCCTCTGAATTGGTAAGTCCAGCAAAAATCCTGATGCTGCCACTCATTGGTTTGATTTGGGTCAGCTGTTTACTGTGAACCAATCATTGAGGACAGAGAGAAGTGGTATTCATGTTGGTCAGGTCTGGATCACATCTCCCCTTTCCCCTCAGCCAAAAGATGGAGTAAGCTTTATTTTATCCATATTGATGGAGGAGAGATGGGTAAGTCCTCTGCCTGACCAGACCTCCGAGTCATCTTGCCATTCTTGGCTACAGAGTCCTGAGACAGAGAAACCATTGACTGAGTTTAAGTCTCTCTGACTGTGGCATGGCAGGGAAAGGTCCCTCTAGTCCATTAGGCTTCTGCAGTGGGGGATGATCTCTAGAAATTACCCTTTCACCATGCAACTGGGGGAGGGTGACCCCCAAATAGAAATGGGGTGACTAGAGGGAAAAGAACCAGATGGTGATTGTATGAATACCCACGAGTGAGCTGCTTTAGTCCCAGCAGGCCTTGTGCCTCCTCTCACACTCTTTATGGGGCACCCTGGGCTCAGCATATCCCTCATTTCGCTGCACATCCTGCCTTGTATGACTGTATTACTCTGTCTAGGAGCCCTGTCCTCCCTGTCCCGGCTGCAAAGCCCTGCTCAGTGGCAGAGCTGTTCAAACGGCCCTGTCTGTTCTCAGGCAGAGCTGGCTTTTCCCCAGGAGGAAGGAGCCAGTGTGAGTCTGCCCCTGGGGCAAGGTCTAGACTCAGGTGCAATCAAAATCTGACAAAAGTGCTTTCACTTTTACTCCTCCGTATCTCTCCTAGTTTTGCTCTCATCAAGAATTTAACATCTGCTACTCCAACACATTCCCTTAGAAATTAGTGCTAGGAGAGCTGCTGCTAGTCCTCCTGCTCTCTTTTTGCTCTGTTTCTGTCCCAAGAAGTCTTCAAATAGTTTGCTTCTTTGTAGCAGAATTAGTAAATTGATAACATTCAGTTTTCATAATTGTTCATGTGTCAGTGAGCACTCCTTTAATTGAGGGTCAGAAGTCTATTCCAATTGGTTTTATTGCCTCATATAATAGAACTTTTTTTTATGCTAAGCAAGCACTCTGAGCTGAGCTACATTCTGAAACTGTATGACTGATAAATCCTCTAAAAAAAAAAAAGACAGAGTCTTGCTATGTAATGCAGACTGGCCTTGAACTCACAGTCCTCTTTCTCAACTTCCTGAGTACTGGGATTATAGATATGTGCCACCACACTCAGCTGTAACTAAGAAGTCTTGAAGGACTGGATGCAATAGTAGATGCTTGTAATCTCAGGTACTCAGGAGGCTGAGGCAGGAGGATCACAAGTTCAAGGCCAAAATAGGTAATTTAGCAAAATCCCAGCTCAAAATAAAAAATAATTTACTACTGGGGGGTTGGGACAGGGTGTTGCTTTGTAGTCCATGTTAGTTTTGAACTCACTATGGAGCCCTGGCTGGCCTCAGACATGAAACAAATCTCCTGCTTCAGCCTTTCAAGTACTAGGATTATAAGCATTATACCACCATGCCCAGTTTCAAAATAAAAAAATTTTAAAGGGGTTAGAGATATGGTAGATGAGACTGTGTTCTAGGGTAAATCCAGGTTCTCAAAGTCTTTAGGAATCAACCCATCAGTATTATTTCTCAATTAATAATTCAATTTGTTAGCTGGATGTAGTGGTACACCCCTGTAATCCCAGCACTTGGGAGGCTGAGGCAAAAGGTTCATTGCAAATTTGAAACCCACCTGGGTTACAAAATGAGTTTAAGACTGGCCTGAATTGCATAGTGAAACCCTGTCTCAAAACACCAAAAAAAAAAAAAAAAAAAAAAAAAGGTAGGCGTGGTGGTGCATGCCTATAGTCCCAGTACTTGAGAAGCTGAGGCAGGAAGATCATTGCAAGTTTGAGACCCACCTGGGCTACAAAGTAAGCTTAAGGCCAGCCTGAAGTGTGTACCGAGAACCTGTCTCAAAAAAACAAAAACAAACAAACAAACAAAAAAAAACCACAAAAAATTCAATCTGTTGTATAACAAATTACCCCAAAATTTATGACTTACAAAAACTTCAATTAATACCTATTTCTGTTTCTGATGGCCTGGAATTTAGGAGAAGTTTAGCTGGATGATTCTAGCTTGAGGGTCTGCTCTCATTTGTAGATGACTGAATGTGTTCCCCAGGGGTCCATGTATTGTAGGCTTGGTTCCCAGCACCGCCATGGTATTGGGAAAGGTTCAAGCCTTTGGGTGTTGGGGTCTCAATCACTGAAGGCATTGTTCTTGATGAGGATTATGGTAGAATCTTAGCTCTCACAAAAGAGTTGCTAAAGGCAAGCCTGGCCTTTCCTCCTCTCTCTGGCTTTATGGATCAAGATACAACTACTTGCTCTCATATGGGCTCCGCCATTGCGATCCCCCATAAGGTGATACAGCTAAGGGGCACCCTCCTGAAAGCCTAGGCCCTAGGCCATGCTGTTTGGACTTTCAGCCTCCCAAAGCTGAAAGTTAAATAAATCACTTGACTTCACAAGTTAGTTTATTTCAGGTATTTTATTTTACTAATAGAAAACTTATACAAGGTTCCTGTTGAGATTTCAAGCTACATGTTAGTCAGGGCTACAGCATTCACATGGTGATGGTTTGGGCCTCCGCATGCTGCCTGAGTCCTCTCAGGCGCAGCAGCTGGGTCCCCCCAGAGTGAGTGATCCAAAGACCAAGGTAGAAACATCAATGCCTTTTATGACCTGGGCTTAGAAGTTTAACACCATCACATCTGTGTATTCTACTTGGCACACAGTGAAACTCTGATTCAGTGTGAAAAGGGGCCATACAAGGGCATGGATCCAGAAGTGAGGATAAAGCAGGGTAGTCTTGGAGGCTGCCTGCACAGCATTTGTCTGCCCTTCTTTTCCTGTTTGCTTTGCTCTTCCTATGTTTAGGCTTCATTCTCAGACAGACCACACACACACACACACACACACCCCTCACCAAAAGTAACAGAGAAGACCATCAATCTTTATAGCCTACAGTCTACCTGCTTACTGATCCCAGTGGAAAGAAGTATGTTTTTCCCTAAAGTTCTGGCAAAAGTCTCAAGGCAAACTCTGGTTGACCTAATTCGTTTTTTATGCTTATCACTGAACCAATCATTGTGGTCTAAAGATGCCATGCTCTTATTGGCCAGATGCAAGACCATGTTATATGCTTATTGGCCAGACACAGGCCACACTTCCCAGTCCTAGAATTGACGGGAGGGCTGGCAGCACTAGAGGCCCATGGAAAATGTGAGGAAGAAATAGTTCTTTACCAGAAAATCAAGGCATCCACATTGAACCAGTATGAATGCTGGGCAGGAAAAACATTTCCTGTTTACCTCATCTTTTTCTCTGTGCTCCAACTGCACCTTTTAGTGTATCAGGTTAGCACTTTTCTCATGGCATTGGTAGAGTTCTAAAATGGCCCCAAGATCTCCATTCCCATTTATGTGCACTTTCTCCCAGTTATTCAATTAAACACTGATCCAAATCTGCAAAATAGTTTGTGTGTGTGAATGGTTCTGGGGATTACATATAGGCATGTGCCGGGGTTAACATGTGAGGGAAGTACTTTACCACTAAGCCACAACCCCAGTCCTTTTGTAAAAAAATTTTGCAAGCATAATCAAGGTTCCAATCAGTTGACCTTAAAATAGGAAGATTATTCTTGGTGGGCTATGACTAATCGAGTGAGTCCTTAAAAGAGATACATGTTCCCCCTTGGCAAAACAGATTCAAACTATGACAGATTCAACACAAGAGAGAGTCTCTTTTGGCTTTGAAGTTGAATTAAGCACATAGCAAGAAATGCAAGTGACATCCAGGAGCTAAAAGTGGCCCCTATGAGAGCACTCAGTCCTACAACTACGTGGAACTGCATTCTGCAAATAATCTGAATGAGCTCAGAAGTGAATCTTCTCCAGAGCCCTCAAAGAAGTCAGTCTTGGGGTTGGGGATTTAGCTTGGTGGCATAAATGCCTGCCTTGCAAGCACAAAGTTGTGAGTTTAATCCCCGGCACTGATAAAAAAAAAAGTTCGGTCTTTTTTTTTTTTTTTTCCATTTTTGAGAGTCTCATTATGTAGTTCAGGCTGGTCATAAGCTCACTTTGTAGCCCAAACTGGTCTCAAACTTGCAATGATCCTCCTGCCTCAGCCTCCCAAGTGTTGGGATTATAGGCGTGTGCCAACATGCCCCACTAAAGAACTCAGTCTTGAGCTTACCTTTGTGATACAGTATTCCAACCATAAAACATAATTACATTTTTACTTATGAATCTATGGGCCAATAAGTGGGTATTGTTTAGGCTGTCAAGTTTGTGGTCATTTGTTATGCAGGTGTAGAAAGCAAATACACTTCCTGATGGACTCTTAAGATTCCTGAAGTAGGGAGCTTCTCTTTGATTGTCTTAACTCTCTGATCTCTAATAGGTCCTGGAACATAAGACTGTCCCTAGTACTAAATTCAGTCCCGTTATCCAGAAGACAGGAAGAATGCAGCATTCCATTATTCTAGCCCCACACCATTCCTTTCCTTGGGCCTTACCAAGGAAGCTGCTCCGCTTGGCTTTCCACAAACATCCTGTGTCCCACCGGGGCACCTTGGCCAACATTCACTTCCCATGCCTCAGGGACCTTTGACCAGCCTAATTGATCTGGACTTCTGGGCAGGCAGCTGGACCAACAGACAGACGCCATGAGGGTTCTACTCTTACTGGGGTCTCTGCTGGTGAGCCTGGAGTCGGCACTTTCGGTGAGGGCTGTGGGAACTAGGATTGGGCCAGGATGGCCTTGGGGGTTCCAGTGGCCTCTGCCTATAATCTGTTCACCCAGGTGACAGGGAAGCCTGTGTGGTAAGGTGTAGTCAGACCAGAAGGCCCAGGCAGAGGAAACGGACAAACCAGAGCTGGCAGATATGAGAGCTCAACCTGCATTTCTGGGGGAAAAAGGGCCCTAAGGAGACAATGGGAGGAGAAAGAAGGGGTTCAAGTCTTGTGAGGAAATCTTTGCATTTCTGAGCTGTGAGAGGACGGCAAGGACTGGTGTAGGGGTAGGGGCAGGTTACAACTTTCTAGACAAATCACTTGCCTTCTTGCCTCTGCAGGTTCCCCCACCTTGGAAAGCCCCCAAGGAGCACAAGCACAGGGCAGAGGAGTTCACAGTGGGTAAGTGGTTCAACTCCTCTCCTAAGATACCCTTGGGGGATGACCGTGGTGGGGAGTGTGCAGTTTCAGAGTGGCCTCAGGCCCTTGAAATGAAGGGCTGGATTCTGAGGACAGAGTGATTTGTCTGACATTCAGACCTGAGTACCTACAATGCTAGGTCTTGGGCCCATGGGTGCTGGAGGCTCAGAGCAATACTGAGCTGCATGCTCCTTGAGGCCAGGGCTTGTATTATGTCTGAGTGTCCCATCCAGGTGTTTGGAGTAGCTGCTGCCGATACCATCACACTTGGGTTCTTCCTCTGTTTCCCCGTCTCTCACCCTTCTTTTCCTTTCACAACATATCTTGAGGGCATCAGTCATATCATACAGAGGCTAAATAGGCAAAGAGTGATTCAGAGCAGCAGAGTGAATCTCAGACCCTAACCCTCTGGGTCTCACTTTATCACTTATCAACTGGGTAACTAAAAGGGGCCCATTCCACCAGCCTCATCTTGGTCCAGAGGAGTTTACATTTGTAATCCCAGGGAAAAGTTATTGGAATTCTAGCGAATAAATTCCAATCTACTACTTCCATTGCCATCCACAATGCAAATAAAGAGACAAACATGTATCTGTAGTAGTGGGGAGCCAAGGGAGTCCTAAGTCCAGTAAGAACAATGGCTAACTAGAACAAAAGCCACGACCCATAGCCAAACCCAGTTGTATTAATTCATGAAGAGGGGAATGGCTTGAGTGGAGTGAGAATGGTAGGAATTACCTGAGGTACTGTGAGCTGGACTAGGTAGGAAGCATAACAGCACCTCTGCAATAATGCAGAGAGAAGTATGCAGAAAGAGTACCAGATTCTCGTAGCAAGTAACCCCTAAGTTTGGAGGAATCTGCATAACACAGTTGGAGGAAGAACCTTGTGTTTTGGGTGGGTGCTTCAGCTTCGATGTCTGGCCATCACGCCATGAAACACCATGGGTGCTTTTCCTGAGCCTCAGTCTCAGTCACAGCACAGCATCAGGTGGCCTAGCCATGCATACTAGTTGGGAGCTACAGGCAGGACATCACTGACCTGTCGCATTGCTTCAAAGGATACACGTCAGTGTCTCAGACCTTTTTGCATTGCTTAAAGCCAGTAGAGGGGGTAAAGTATTATCCAGCCAGCTCTGTACGTGTCATTTCATGGAAGAAGCACCAGGTTTGGCCAGAATGGAGACAAGTGATCTTCTTTCAAGGAAAGTCACTTGGTGGCCCTCCACAGGTGACTGGATGAGTGACTTGATTTCTCTGTCCTTTAGTTTCTCCATTTGTGAAACCAGTCTGTAATAGTGAATCTCTCATATTGGTTTAGAAAGAAAAATGAGTTGTTGATCCCTGTAAGGCACTGAGTCCAGAGCTTGGTGCTTCACAAATGCTTTAAAAATCTTAGATTTTTGATCCAGGGATGGTGGCTCATGCCTGTAATCCCAGCACTTGGGAAGCTGAGACAAGAAGATTGCTGTGAGTTTGAGGCCAACCTTGGCTACATAGTAAGTTCAATGCCAGCCTGAACTTCATAGTAAGACCCTGTCTCAAAACACCAACCAACCAAAAAAATTTTTCAGAAAATATTAGATTTTGGAGTAGGAGTACTGCTCAGTGGTAGAACAGTTGCCTAGCATGTGCAACTGTTTGATTCATAGCACTGCAAAACAAGCAAATATCTTAGCTCTTATAGTAAATCTCCTACTGCATGAAGGGTACCTGTCATCTCCCCTTTCCCCAAACCTTACCATGTCTCCTCATTGCCTTTATAGCGAGAGAGAGAGAGAGAGAGAGAGAGAGAGAGAGAGAGAGAGAGAGGGCGAGAGAGAGAGCGAGCGCAAGCGTTCACACTGGAGCTTGTGAACCAAATGGACCCTGCTCTGATCATACTGGCCTTTTGGGGTCCAGTCTTAGCCCATGATGTTGAAGCCCAGTATAATGTGAACCTGGACTTCTGTGGTATGTCTTTTCCTCACCCCTCACCAAGCCAAACTATTCTCCTTCTTCCTGCCTGACCCAACTGGAGTGCCCTGTCTTTCTTTCTTTTTTTTTTTTGCAACAGGGTGTTGCTATGCAGTTCAGGCTGGCTTTGAACTCACTATGTAGTCCAGGCTGGTCTTGAACTTACAATCCTCCTGCCTCAGCCTCCTGAGTGCCTGGACTACAGGCATGTGCCACCAGCCTATTGCCCTGTCTTTTCCTAATTGCCTATCTAGCATCTACTTCCTCTCTGCTCATCCCATTTACACATCAGAGAACCAGGTCAGGTTCCTCTGTCTCCTTATAGCATCCTGGCCTCTCTTTGGCCCTCAGCAAGTACTACTTAATATGCCTTTAACAACAAAAAGGCAGCAGATATTTATTGAATGGATAATACTGTATCAGGCACACAAGGCTTTTTTTTTTTTTTTTTTTTTTTTGGTACCGGGGATCAAACTCATGACCTCACGCTAACCAGCCAGGTGCTTAAGCCACTGAGCTAAATCCCCGGCCCCACACAAGATTTTGTAGGCATTATCTCTAAGCTCCTCCATGGTCTGCAATTCTCTTTTCTTTCTTTCTTTTTTTTTTTTTTTTTGTACCAGAAATTGAACTCAGGACACTGTGACTACCAGGCAGGTACCATTCCACTGAGTGTATCCCCAGCCTAATACAAGCAGTAGTTATGTCCTATGAAGTCATCATGAACATCAAATCCATAAAAGCTGTTAGGTTCCTGTGAGCCTCTGGTTACAACATTTTAATCAGTCATCAACATATAATATAAACTGGGGCTGGAGATTTAGCTCATGTGGCACAAGAGCATGCCTGGCAAACTTGAGGTTGTGAGTTTGATTCCTGGTAACAAAACAAAACAAAACATATGACCTTGTTTTATATGTGTTTTATATGGTTTTTTTTTTTTTTTTTTTTTTTTGTCTCTTGAGACAGGGTCTCCCTATGCAGTTCAGGCTGGTCTTAGGCCCAGTTTGTAGCCCTGGCTGGTCTCGTACTTGCAGGGATCCACCTGCCTCAACCTCCCAAGTGCTGAGATTACAGGAGTGCACACCACAAGTGGCTGCCTTTATATGTGATTCTGTTTAACATGGACCTTGTAGCCAATAGCACTATAACTTGTGCCTGAAGGATGCTTCTCTGACACATGTTTTCTCCATAAGGCAAATGGCAGCCTTCTTGCACTGAGGAACACAGACAGCATAGGCATGGAGGCCATTTTGAATGGCAAAATTACCACAAAAAGCACAAAATATGAGGGGAAAAACCCCACTATACTAAGTAGATTTTGAAAAAAGACATTTGTTTACAGCATGAGAGTTAAAAGAAAGAAGAGCGTCACCTTGTGGGACCTCAGCTGAAAATGTGCACATTTATCACCTTGTGCATGCCCACAAACAACCATGAAAGCATTGCAAGTACTTGTATTTTTTTCCCCTCAAAACCTACAGCCTTGTACAATGTGAAGCAGGCATTCTGCCACTGAGCTACACTCAGCCCAAATTGCACGTACTGATTTGGGGGTTACAATAAATTTGAGCAGGTAGGCAGATTTGTCAATACAGAAGTGGTAAATCATAAGGCTTGACTGTGTTATTATTGCCATTTTACAGATGAGGGAACTAAGGCTCAAGATGTTTATGTGATTCCAAAGTTCAACAAACATTTATTAAGGATCAACTTGGTGGCAAGCATTCTTCTAGGCCTTGGGGCTGCAGACTTGTCCAAGGCCATGCAGCTATCCAGTGATAGAATCAGTAATTTATCTGGTCATCTGACTCCAGAACCTTTTTTGGTGGGGGGACCATTCTGGCAGTGATTCTCTTGTCTCAGCCTCCCAAGTGCTGAGATTGCAGGTGTGTACCATCATGCCCATCTACTTCTGCAGGATGCTTCTTGAGGGTTGCCTTTAGAGGGTCTATCCCTTTTCCAATCATTATGAGGCAAAGACTGGGTAACTTGACACGCAGGAAGTCCTCAAGAAGTGTGTTATTCCACAGGTCTAACTGTCACTGGGGAGCCCTGCTACTTCCCTTTCCAGTACCACCGGCAGCTGTATCACCAATGTATCCACAAGGGCCGGCCAGGACCCCGGCCTTGGTAAGAGGGGCTAAGAAGGGCCTGGGAACCATGAACTCTTGCCCTCCTTCTGTCCAAGGCACCCTGCTCAGAGAAAGGGGGCTATAGGAGGGAGGGAAGGCCAGCCCCTGGGCAGAGCAGGGAAGCCTTCTTTGTTTCTACAGGTGTGCCACCACCCCCAACTTTGACCAGGACCAGCAATGGGCATACTGCCTGGAGCCCAAGAAAGTAAAAGGTATGCCCCACAGCATCTGGGGTGGCCCAGAGCCCTCTCCTCCTCAGTTCTGCTCCCGGGGTATCATCAGACCTCATCTGCACCCTTGCCCTTTCCCCCTTCACAATACCCTTTGGGAGGCCAGAGAGAGAGAGAGAGTTCTAAACAGAGATAGTCTGATTTTGTAGATGAGTAAACTAAGATGTGGCAACTTGGTCTAAAGTCTCATGACAAGGAGGTTCAGGTAGGGACTTGGCCCTCACCTGTGTGACTCAGGCCCACCCTGCTTCCTTCTGGTTTCTGTCTCCAGACCACTGCAGCAAACACAACCCCTGCCAAAGAGGAGGGATCTGTGTGAACACGTTGAGCAGCCCCCACTGCCTCTGTCCAGACCATCTCACTGGGAAGCATTGCCAGAGAGGTAATGAGGTGTTGCTAGCCAGGGGAGGGGACACTGTGGGACAGGGGCAGCCCCAGACCTACCCTAGAGGCTCCTCTGGGTGGGACTCGGTGTGATCCCAGCCATGTTGGAGACCTCCCTTTCCCCCTTCATTCCCAGAGAAGTGCTTTGAGCCTCAGCTTCACCGATCGTTCCATGAGAATGAAATATGGCTTAGAACTGGACCAGCAGGTGTGGCAAAATGTCACTGCAGGGGTCCTGATGCTCACTGCAAGCCAATGCCCAGTCGGGGTAAGTGGACCTGTTGGAAACTGGGCTGGGGAGGAGGAATGAAGTCAAGAGAAGCCAGCAGGAAATGCCTGCCATTTGTCCCTTGCCCCAGAATGCCGCACCAACCCGTGCCTCAATGGGGGGCGCTGTCTAGAGGTGGAGGGTCACCATTTGTGCCATTGCCCGATGGGCTATACTGGACCCTTCTGCGACTTGGGTGAGTGATGGTCTCAGCGGAAGCAGAGGCCAGCCGTCACGTGGGAAGGGTTTCCCCAGAAGAGGGCCAAGGGAGAGTGGGGAAGTGGGTTCAAGGGAGGGGCAGGAGCGGCACCCCTTCGCAGCAGGGAGCCCCCTTTGTTTCTAGACACTGAGGTGAGCTGCTATGAGGGCCGCGGGCTCAGCTACCGCGGTATGGCCAGGACCACTGTCTCTGGAGCCGAGTGTCAGCGGTGGGCCTCGGAGGCCACCTATCGGAACATGACTGCGGAGCAAGCGCTGAGCCGGGGACTGGGCCACCACACCTTCTGCCGGTGCACTGGGTGGGGCGGAGCAGGGCCACCCCCTCCCTCAAGGGCTTCAGGGCTCCCCAACCCGTAACAGCGCCCCTTCTTGAGGTTACAGGAACCCAGATAATGACACCCGCCCTTGGTGCTTTGTTTGGATGGGAAACCGGCTGAGCTGGGAGTATTGCGACCTGGCACAATGCCAGCCCCCGCCCCAGCCAGCATCTACACCCCAGGTTCACCTCGAGCGTCAGGACCTGCCCAGCCCCGGGCTTTCAACACTGCAGACGCCTCAGCCCACGACTCCGAACCCAGGTAGTTGGAGAGAGGGGGAAGTCCCAGAAATGAAGGAGCAGGACCAAGTAGATTCCCGGCACAGGTCTCCCTGACCTTTTCCCGCAGCCTTGGGGAAAGAACTGCCCAGGACCAGCCCGCACCGGTGCGGACAGCGACTCCGGAAGCGTTTGTCCTCTCTGAGTCGTATCGTTGGCGGATTAGTGGCGCTGCCTGGGGCGCACCCCTACATCGCTGCGTTGTACTGGGGCAGCAATTTTTGCTCCGGCAGCCTCATCGCCCCCTGCTGGGTGCTGACTGCGGCTCACTGCCTGCAGAACCGGTGCGTACTCCGGAACTCTAGCCAGCTCATCCATCCCTGAGCCTAGCTTCTGCTGCACACCTGTACCCTAGCCCTCCCTCGCCCCTGCCCCTCCGGAGCCCTCCAGAAGGAAGCTGAAAACCTGGAGGAAAGTTCGAACCAGGGAGCTCCCCTAAAATGCCAGCGGCCCGCTCTAAGCACGCTGCCTCTCCTGCCACCCGGCCCGCAGCCCAGCGCCCGAGGAGCTGACGGTGGTGCTCGGCCAGGACCGCCACAATCAGAGCTGTGAGCACTGCCAGACACTGGCCGTGCGCTCCTACCAGCTCCACGAGGCCTTCTCACCCAGCAGCTACCACAACGACCTGGGTGCGTACAAGCGCCCTTGCGGTGGAGTGGGGGGGGGAGCGGGGAGACAAGACGGGGAGACCCGGGCTCCCGCCTCTCCGCCTAACACTCCGCCCCGCCTGCGTTAGCTCTGCTACGCCTGCGGGAGAGCGCGGACGGCAGCTGCGCGCAACTGTCTCCGTACGTGCAGCCGGTGTGCCTGCCCAGCGGCGCCGCCCCATCCTCCGAATCCGAGACTGCGCCCTGCGAGGTGGCCGGCTGGGGCCACCAGTTCGAGGGTAGGCACCACAGCTGGAGGCAGCCGGGGAACCTGAGGACACCGAAGTAGACCGGAGAAGCCCGCAAATTTGTTGTTGGCCAGGGTGCCTACAGGAGGGGTGGCGTGCAAGGCCTTTGTGTGTAGTCGGTCGCTCCCAGTCGGGGATACATAGTTGAGGTTCCCAGGTCTCCCAGGGGTACAAGGAGAATCGCATTTTCTCCTGGTTCTCTCTGCGTACTCGGTTACAGGGGCTACTAGGACGCTGCTCACGCAGCTAGTGTAGTGCTGTACTTTGTGAGCCGCGGGGGCGGACTTTCCGCTTCGGCCCAGCCCATTCAAACCCGGCTCCTCTGCGGGTCTCTTTCCTTGCCTATGATATGGAGGTAACCGGCAACTCCCGCGCTCTCTGGTTTGCTGTAATGGAGAAAGGCCACGGGTGAGGGTAGAGGCGTCCGTGCTGTCTGGACTGGTGTGAGAAAGGTGCTCTGCGTTCGCAGGAGCGGAGGAATATTCCAGCTTCCTACAGGAGGCGCAGGTGCCCTTAATCTCCTCGGAGCGCTGCTCCAGCCGCGAAGTGCACGGAGACGCCATTCTCCCGGGGATGCTCTGCGCCGGCTTCCTTGAGGGCGGCACGGACGCGTGCCAGGTGAGCCCTGGGGCCTGGTTAGTGCCTCACCCAAGCTCGTCGGGAGCAAGGCGAGGGGGTTGAGCTGCGTGTTCCCGAACCAGGGCGACTCCGGGGGCCCTCTGGTGTGCGAGGATGAGGCGGCAGAGCACCGGCTCACCCTTCGAGGCGTCGTCAGCTGGGGCTCTGGATGTGGTGACCGCAACAAGCCCGGTGTCTACACTGATGTGGCCAGCTACCTGACTTGGATCCAGAAACACACAGCTTCCTGATTTCATCGGGGCTGGTCTTTCCCTCCAGGGTGGGAAGATGTCTGGGACATAATCATAGATAGTAAAGATTGTGTCTCATTCCATCCAGCACCACCAGCCAGGCGACAGGGGTGGAGGAGCGCAATAAAGTGCTTTGCAAATGATTCTAGGGAAATGCCAAGAGAAGAAAACTGGCGTGCAGCTCTCACACTGCCCTCACAGAACAGGATGTGTGGGATCTTAATATGGGAGCTTTAGATTGCAGTGCAGGTAACGTTTAGTGGGCCTTACTGTGCACCAAGCCTGTGCAAAGTGACTCTGGAAAGCATTCCTCATAAGGAACTAAACATTCTAAGAGCAACGGTTCCCAGCCTTTACACCAGAATCACCTGGGGAGCACTGCCCCTTCTATCAAACCCAAAGCCTCCCCTGCGCTTGGGAGCCCAGTACTATTAAGTCACATCCCTCAGCCCTGGAGTGGCTACGAGTGTATCTATGCCCAAGAAGCACTTGACATCAATTAAATCAGAGTTTCTAGGGATGGGTTATGAATAGAGGTGTTTTTATAGCTTCCCAAGTGATTCCGCATGCAGCTGAGGTTGAGCACCATAGTTAGAAATGCTTAATATTAAAATAGTAGTGTAGGGCCATGGATTTAGCTCAGTGGCTCAAGCACTTGCCTGCTAAGTACCAGGTCGTGAGTTCAATCCCCAGTACCAAAGACAAAACAAAACAAAACAAAACAAAAACAAACAATAAGGTAGTATGTACCACAAGTGCTGGCAACATAAAATACTCTCATCTCCACCCCAAACTTGCACTGGATCTCCAAGTCCCTTGATTATCAACAGCATCCCCCCAAAACTTGTTAGATGTACAAAACATGTTAGACTCCGTTGTAGAGTACAAAAGCAGAAATTCTGAGACCCAGCAGTCAATCCAACAGCCTTCCTGGGCATTCTGATGCTGAAGAGGTCGAGTGGTTTCCTTTACAGGCTGAGAAGTCCAGTTGTCCAGAGAAGTCCAGTTGTCCAGATGTGGCATCTTTTTGGTTCTTCTTAAACTTATTTTTTTTTTCCTCTTCGTACTAAAGATTGAACCCCAGGGCCTTCACACTAAGCTTCATCCCTGCTGGAACTTGTGATCCTCAACCTGTTATAGCACTGAGACTGCAGGTGTGAACCACCATGCATACCTTAACCCCATCTATGGTTTTGTTTGGAGACAGGATCTCACCCTGTAGCTCAGACTGGTCTCAAATTCACTGTATGGCTCAGGCTGGCACTGAACTCACAGTGACCCTCCTGCCTCAGGCTCCTGAGTTCCGTGACTACAGGCATGCACTGTCATGGCTGGCAGTCCTGTCTTTTTGTTTTTTCTTTGTTTCTTTTTTTCTTTTTGACAGGGTCTGGCTGTGTAGTTCATACTGGCCTTGAACTCACTACGTATCCTAGGCTGGGGTTACAGGGATGCACCAAACCATATGTTTTATTCATTTATTTATTTTGGTATTGAGGATCGAACTCACCACCTTGCTCGTGCTTGCCAGGCAGGCACTTATGCCACTGAGCTACACCCCCAGGGCAAAACCACATATTTTTAACGAGCCATTTAAACTGGTTTTCTGAGGGTCCATTTTTTTCTTTCTTTCTTTCTTTCTGTCTTTTTTTTTTTTTTTATCGGTACCAGGGATCGAACTCACGACTGCCTGCTTGCAAGGCAGGCGCTTATGCCGCTGAGCTAAATCCCCAGCCCTGTCTGTCTTTCTTTTTGGTACCAGAAATCTAACTCAGGACCTTGGGCTTGCTAGGCAGGCGCTTGTGCCGCTGAGCTATATCCCCAACCCTGCAGGGTCCTTTTGAGTGGTCTTCAATGCCTTCCTGCACGCAAACTGTAGAATTTCCCACGCGTAAAGCAACACCCCCACATTCTCCAGCCTCGGTAACCGTTCTGTGACAACACCCTGTGTCTAGTCACAACCCCGCCCCCGCGTACGTCACAGTGTCCCCAGCGTTCCTAGGTGGCCCGGCAGCGGGACTTCCCTCCCGGCAGTAAGCGGAGGGGCGCGCTCCGTGCGAGATGAGCGACTGGAAGGGCTTCATCAGCGGGGTGCTGCGGGACCAGCACATCGACGACGTGGCCATCGTGGGCCACTCGGACAATCGCTGTGTGTGGGCATCGCGGCCGGGGGGCCTACTAGCTGCCATCTCCCCGCAGGAGGTTGGCGTGCTCACGGGGCCCGACCGGCACACCTTCCTGCAGACTGGCCTGAGCTTGGCGGGCCGCCGCTGCTGTGTCATTCGTGACTACCTACTATCCCAGGGTGATGGCGTGCTGGACGCGCGCACCAAGGGCCCAGACGGGCGCGCCCTCTGCGTCGGCCGCACGCCGCGCGCCATTCTCGTGCTCATGGGTCAGCGCGGCGTGCACGGGGGCATGCTCAATAAGAAGATGCACGAGTTGATCTGCGGGCTGTGCAAGCAGGGCGTGTAGCGTGACAGTCAGGCCGCCCACGGTGGCAGCGAGACCAGAATAAACTGTGAACTGGGCGTCGTGGGCTCATCCTCTGATTGCGCGTGGGGAGTTGGCAAATCAGGAAACGGGTTTCTGGGAAGATCCTTGCAGGAGAGTGTTCCTTGTGGGCTAAGATTCTAAATCTAGAGTCTGCTCTGCAGTTTCCATCTATGAATGCTTGCAGAGAAACCTGTGGTCTGACTGCTGCTTCTCAGAGCTTTCCTGGGATCCCCGCCCCCCAGGTGAGCAAGAATCAAAAGGTGGGAGGCTTTTCAAACTCTACCTGGGCCTTAGCAGCCTCTTATAGAAATTCCCAGGTACCAAGGCTGGACAGTGAAAGGAGTCCCTTCGCATCCCGCCAGCACCTCTCCCCAGGCACACAGGGTGATGGAGTCAGGGTTTCAGGCTGGAGGTCGGTGTACAACCCTCCTTCAGTAGCCTTGCAGATTGATTCTGGGACCCTGAGGATACTAAAATGGCAGAGATTTTGTGTATTTTAAGTCATCTCTACAACCATTGGTGGAATCAGCAGACATGGAACCCTTGGATACAGAGGGCTGGCTGTACTCTGCTCCTTGCATTTGGTAGAACACTAATATGGGCTGTGAGTGGTGACAGGACGGGGCCAGTCACAGAGAAAGCAACTCTAGCAGCTCCCAAGCACCTGCATCTTCTCCCACGTGCCTGAGAGGAGAGTCTCTGGAAGGAGCATGTCTGAGAGCGTCGAAGCTGGGTCTGGGGTCCTACAGTCTTCCTTTCTTGAGACCCAAGGTCCCAGAGGAGTCTCTGGACAGGAAGGATGAGCTTTGGCATCCCTATTCCTTGACCCTCACTCTGCAAACCTCAGCACCAGAGAGCCTATGGAAAAGGAAGGACTGAAAAGCTTGGATAGGTTTAAGCAAGGCCTGGTTGACTGTTTAACAAGAACAAGGGTAGGAGGGAAGGTGTCTAGTCCCTGCCTCTCTTGCCTGTCTCTACCTTCTTTGTTTCCTCCTTCAGTGTCTCTGACAAGCCCCCAGTTGTTACTCATCTGCAGCACTGATCCCAGCCCAGTCAGCAGGAGTGTGTGGCTGAGGCAGGTGGGTTCAGTGGAGGCACAGTCTGGTGGGGTCAGGGCACGGCGGGGCAGAGAGTCCTACTTACTCTCACCTTGAGGATGGCCCCAGACCCTGGCTTCCAGGCTTCCAAGGAGTTTAAACTGTGGGTTGAGCTCACGTAGGTGGGGCCAGGTAAAGTGTTGTGGTGAAGGCTGTGGGCTGCTTTTGCAGTGTTTGAGGGGAGATAGTGTTGCTGAACCCATGCTTTGATTCTATTTTCCCTCCCATAGATGCAGAGCAAAAAAGACTTCCAAATGGATCAGAGTTTTAAATGCCTTTTATTCATTGTGTTAGGTTGGGAAAGGATTGTAGTGGTGGCACTGAGCCCTGAGTAAGGATGAGAATGGCATCACAGAGGAAGGAAGGTGGCAGATAGGGATATAACTCAGTCGGTGACTCTGGCACCTGTATCTATGCATAGGCAGACAGCTATGCAGTCACCTAGTCAGAGCTACCCTGTCCAGCATTGTCTCAAGTACACAGGGCATAAATGCAAGCCTCCATGCACATGGCAAAGGACTTGAAATCACACCCAAATGCCCTGCAACCTATGCACAGCCTTCCATAGGTACATCTGTACATATGCATGGTCTGATACACATGGGTACACAAATACTGGCTTCTATGCCTACACTAGTAGACACAGAGATATGCCCTTCAGCATCTATGCATGCATATTGCCTCTCATCTGCAGCACTGATCTCAGCCCAGTCAGTAGGAGTGAGTGTGTGACTGAGGCAGGTGGGTTCAGCAGAGGCACAGTGTGGTGGGGGTCAGTCTTTCTGGGGGTCACTCAAGCCCATATCTCTCTGGATCTGCATAAGGATAGGCATCCAAGGGTGACAGTCACATGCACACCCAGGGTGGCACGCCCTTGGCTGCGCATGTGCACAGGCGCGTGCATGCACATACACACACACACACACACACACACACACACACAACCTCCCCTTCCACTCTGGGGTCTGTGCACAGGCCTTTCCATCTCCAGGCAGTTCTCTGGGCCCACAAGCTAGAGGCGGGTGGCATTGTGGTGAGCAGGTAGTGCAAGGCAGGGGGAAGGTGTGGCAGGGGGCAGCTCTTCCAGGAAGACCCTTGCAGGCAACTGGGGCGAGCGGGGCTCAGGCCTGGCATAGCGTAAGGTGGCACGGGTGATGAGTTGATCCAGAGGCTTCAGAGAGTGCATCCAGTAAGGCAGGAAGTCCCATGTCTGCAGCCACTTGGGCAGGTGTCCTGGACTTCGACTCTGTAGGATATTGACTAGCAGCACGAAGGCCAGCAGGGCCCCAAAGGGTGCACCCACACCTACCATAGTTTTCCAGCCTGCCATGGAGATGCCAAACACCAGTGAGGGCAGCAACAGAAAGCACACAAGGAGGTAGAGGACTGCAAACCAGCGGTACTTGGCCGTGCGTTTGCCCAGTGCCTTGGCCATGCGAATGGGCAGGCGCGAGCAGGGCAATGGGTACCACAGCAAGATGCCAGAGATGTTGAAGAAGAAGTGGCAGAGGGCAATCTGCAGGGGAGGAGAGAGGGGCTGAGGTGGGCAGAAGCTGCCATGTCAGGTCAGCAGGAGAGCTAATGGGTGCCTGACCTCATCTAGGCAGCTGGGAAGTCACCACTTAGGGCTGATGAGTCCAGATCACCCCAGTGTAATGCCCTGGTCATTAAAATACTGAGCTATCTCTAAATAAGTTGGCAAATAGCCACTGTCCTGAACTCTCCATACTTCCTGTACCAACCCTTTGTCAGGAGCTTTCCAGCAGATACTGCCAAAATCCAGCAATTAAAAGATTAATACTACTTTCTGGCTTACCTGCTCTGGAGCTCTTAATTGGTCAGTACTATATCTTGTCAGTGGCTCCTTTGTCTCAAGAACAAATCTCCCTTTGCCATCTGCACTCCTTCCCACCTCTACACATTCTTGAGCCTTCAGATTGGACCAGGCTCCTAACCTCATCCAACTTGCTACTCATTCTTTATTCATGTGGTTATTGAGTAATGTATCCCTATGAGACACCAAAGTCTTGGTGTAGGAATCAAGTCAACTTTACCCATAATGGTTTTTACCAAGCCCATAGTAGGTGACCTTAGTAGGCAGACCAACTTAGTCAGCAGTTACACGTTTTTGCACACTTGGTCAGGGCCTGCAGCCCAATGCCTAGTACTAGCCCCATCCTACTGAGGCAGGGCTCTTCTCCCCAACACACCTGGAAGGAGCTGGACAGCTTCTCCCTGGGGCTGGCCAGTGCAGCCAGGATGGCCGTAGTGGTGGTGCCAATATTGGAGCCCAGCGTGAGGGGGTAGGCTCTCTCGATGCTGATCACACCCAGGCCTGGTGGGCAAGGGAGAGGATATGGTCCTCCCTGGCTTCCTCCTTCATCTCTGCAGCTCTCCCGCTGCACCCCAACCCCTCCTCTGTTTGGCACTCACCAATAAGTGGGGTGATGGATGAGGTGAACACAGAGCTGCTCTGGACAATGAAGGTCATTCCAGCACCCACCACCATGGCCAAGTAGCCTGTGACCCAGGTGAAGGGAGCAGGCAGGTCTGCAAGGAAACCCAGGCCCCGCAGGCTGGCTCAGTAAGGGCACTGAGAGAGCGGCACCTTCTTGGGAGGACTTTGGATACCAGAGTCCTGCTAGGACCTAGCCAGTCCCCTGCTCAACTGCAGTAGCTTCTATTTGCCCTTCTTTGATCTTAGATTAAAGATTTTTCTTACTTGGTGTCATCATGCTACCATGCGTTTGCCCTGCCTCTTCCCTTTACCTAGAGTATCCTACTTAGTATCTAAATACAGTTTTCCCTCAGCATCCTCAGGAGATGCCTAAGTACACCAAAATTTCCTTTCTGTGAAATGCCACAGTATCTACATACAACATACACACATCTCCCAGGTGCTTTAACTCATCTCTAGATTTCTTCTACTACCCAAAGCATTGCAAAGGCTACATAAATACTTGTTTGCATTGTTCAGGGAATAATGACAAGAGAAATCTTGGCATATATTTAAAACAGATGTAACTTTTTGCCAAGTATTTTTGAGCCATGGTCATTTGAATCCACAGATTCAGATCCTGTGGATACAGGTCAGGCTCCACGTAGATAACACTGCCTTACTGGAAAGTCCTCCCTGACCCCAGACCATCCCCACCCTCACCCTCTCTGTTTCCTTCTTCTCTGAGTTCCTACAACCCCATTTATGCCCCTTATTCCTGCATTTGTCAGACAGCCTTTTTCAAGGTTAAGCAGGATCCCAAAAGTGCAAAGTGGAGTTTAAAATGGAATCAGCTGGTCCCTCCCCGCCATGTCCCGCCCTGCCAGTGCCTCTATAGCCTTTCCCAAAGTCCAAGCTCTGAGCTTCTCCAGTGGCCCTGCACTATGGCTCCATCCCCATCGCCTCCCTGACCTTACCCTGCTTCTCTGCTTTAGCTTACTGTGCTCCCACGACAATGTGGTCACCCTTCTGTGCCACAAACCTACCAAACTATTTCTTGCGTCCTAGTCTTTATCCACAGCTTTTTTTTTTTTCCAGTGCTGGAAAGGAATTCAGTCTTGTGTATGCTAGGCAAACCCACTACCACTGTGCTATACCCGTCTTTGTCCACGTCTCACCCCCTCAATTAGATCTCAAATGCTTCCTCCTGGAAGAGACCTAACTGTCCACTGAGGATGGTCTATTGCAGCCATGAGTACCCTTCTAGAGCTTTCAGTGACACAAATAAGACACATGCCATAGATTTGCCACTACTGGCCTATCCCATGCGCTACTGTATTGCCATTCTCACCGTTCTTGGTGGTTATTTTGGTCTTTCTTCACACTTATCTTCATTTACTTTTCATTGTCTCTCCCTGCTGCATTGTGAGCCCTCTTGGATTAGGACCCATCTCTGTTTGCCTCACATCATAACCCTTAGCACACAGTAGGCTCTTAGTGTCTGTTGATTTAACCAGTGGCCTCTGAGAATCTCCACCTTCTAGGGTAGAACCACAGCCAGAGGCAGCCCCAGCTGTCCAGTTGTCAGTACCCGAGGAGTCTATGAGTTGCCTAGTCCAATCCCTTTTGTGTTCAATGGAGAAACCGAGGCTCATAGATGGTAGGGGTTTATACAGATCTAGGCAGTGGCAGGACCTAGCAGAACCAAAAGAGCCTCTTTTGGGTATGCCCAGCCCCAAAGCTTTCCCACCTACTGCTCATAGCTTACCAGTGTTGATGACCTTCTGGATGACCTTGGCCACCTGGCCCTTGAGCAGCGAGTTGAGCATCTTGACGAGGAGGATGAGGCAGGTGCACAGGAGCACCAGGGAGCCAGCCAGCAGGATGAGCCCCACGGCCAGGTCAGGCAGCCCTGTATCCACGAAGATGTGATTGCCTGCAGAGCGAATACAGAGCTGCTGAGCGCTGACCCCATGTGTGGCTCCCCCTTGGCCACCTCTGGGACCCTGAGCCTAGGGCTCCACCTGGCTCCTTGAGCTTCCACACCAGGTGACCTTGCTGTTGCAGGATCGCCTCCCATGTTGCAGGTACTTACATTTCTCCATGGTGACATTGCCATGGATCTGGCTGGCATTGGTCTCTGCCCTGGACAAGGTAGAAACCTATATTAAGAAGAAGGTGACTTAGAGAATATAGAGAAATGCAGCCTGGGATTGGGGCTAGGATGGGAGATAGGGAGAGATGAGGAAGGTAGAGATAGGTCTCCTGACTCTGTCACCATGGATAGGATATTTGTCCTTTCTGGTCCCATTTCCTCTGGTGAGAAATGATGAACTATTTGGCACACAAGAACCAGGCCGCAGCGGGCCCTCTGCATTTCTACCCCATCACTATGGAGTAGGCGTCACTGGAACCAGCAGAACCTTCCCAATTGCCAAAACTAGTTGCATCTTTTTCTTTCATCTCTCAGTGGCACTGGATGCCACTGACCATAATCTTCTAAACTTCCCTTTCCAGGCCTTTCATTACTGATCGCTTTCTTGGTGCTTCCCTTCCTGCCCAGCATTCTGACCCCCAAGGCTTCGGTCAGCCTAAACTTCTCTAATGCTCAGTTTCTTACCCTGAGGGGATCCAGTGGGAGGGGACAGTTGGTGGCATAATGTGTCCCCTCTACCTTCCCTTCCCACCAGCTGTCCTGAAGTGAGGACCTTCTCAGATCCCAATTTTCTTTCTTTCTCTTTCTTTTCTTTCTTTCTTTCTTTCTTTCTTTCTTTCTTTCTTTCTTTCTTTCTTTCTTTCGTGTTTCTTTCTTATCGGTACCAGGGATCGAACTCACGACCACACACTTGCAAGGCAGGCGCTTATGTCACTGAGCTAAATCCCTAGCCCATTCAGATCCCAATTTTAAACAAGGGCCCCAGGCTGCATGTGGATGAAAGTGTGTGCTGGGTCCATAGGGGCAGGAACAACTTAGGTCTAAGGCACTGTCATTACCAGCAGGGCTCAGGTAGCCAATTTTATAAGAGAAACCACAATTCTGAAGCTTTAGATAAAATCTTTACAATTTCTTTAAATGTTGGCAGCTACTCTGAGACATACAAACAAACTCTGGGTAGTGGAATTCTAGGGCCAGTAGAAGCATCCTAGTCTGGCTTGTTGACCACTAACTGTAGCCTTGTTGAGATAAGCAGTTATTATTTAAAACACAACCTAGAGTGCATTGCCTTTCCCCCAGGAGTGCAGCAACCACTGAGAGTGACAGGAGAAAATAAGACAGGTTTGGTTAGGGAGAAGCCACTCAGAAAGGAGGCTCAGAAAGAAGCAGTTATTTGCCACACATCAGCAAGGGCCACCAGGCTTCCAGGCAGAATGCAAGAGCTATAACTTCTTCCTGTCAGTCTCATTCTGCCTCTCCTGGAACTTAGGCTCAGAGCTTCATCTTGGATCCTCTGGTATTCCCCAAGCCCCACCCCTGTGCTGAGGAGAGGGACTCAGGAGGGGTAAGGAGATGTTTATAGCTTCTTGGGGGTTTGTTCCAAACTGTGTCATTAAAAAAACAAAAACCATGGGACTGGAGGTAAAGAAAGGGTAAAGCAGGAGGTTGGGGAGTGTGAGGGAGATAAGAATTGTTTATGGCAAAGCTGGGGTTTACTTTAGTGGGATGTGCTCCCTTAGGGCAGTAAATGTGCTTATCTGTGATCCCAGTTCCCCATGTCTGGACCTCAGGGCACTGTCAAGCCTGGGGCCTGAGCTGCAGGCTGAGAAACCAGGAGAAAATGGTCTCTGATGGAACAGATTGGAAGACCAGGCTGGAAAAGTGATGGTAACTACCTACTGTGCAGGTAAGTAAGACAACCAGGTGTTTGCTGTCAAGTAGATCTCAGCTTGAATCCTTTTTTTTTTTTATACCAACTACACTGGGTCAGTCATGGTACCTCTCCAAGTCAGTTTTTTTTTCCCCTTCTTTTTGAGACAGGATCTCGCTATGCAGTTCAGGTTGGTTTTGGGCTCACTTTGTAGCCCAGGCTGGTCTCAAACTTGCAATGATCCTCTTGCCTCAGCCTCCCAAATTCTGGGATTACAGGTGTGCACTGCTTTAAAGTAGGATAATGAAAGAAAAGCTGTTATGAAGGTTATAAGAGAAAATGTATGCAAAGTCCTCACTCCAGGGTTTGAGCTGGGGGGGGGTACATGCCATAATTCCAGCGCTCAGGAGACTGACACAGGAGGATTGCTATGAGTTTGAGGCTGGCCTGGGGTACATCAGTGAGTTCCAGACCAGCCCATACTTCAGGGTCTCACAGAATGAGACCTTACCTCCAACAAACAAACAACAAAAAAAGGAGCTTGGTTCATGACAAACCTTATCAATTGTGTCTCCAAATAAGGAATAGATAATTTCCTTCCCTGGGCCCATCAGAATCACGTGATATATGACTTCTTTGGTCAGGACCCCAGTGGGTCTTGCAAACATGCCTGAGAACCCTGGCTTTGCTGGGGAGGAGCGTGGTGGACTTTCTGTGTAGTGGGGGTCTTCAGCCTGGAGCCCTAGGAAGCAGATTGATCTCCTGTGGGTGCCTAATCAACCTGGGCCCCGGTGATCATTCTGGGCTGGGCTCTGTCTCAGGAGAGAGGCTTGTGATCCTGAGAGACTGGAGGAGGTTAAGGAGCTTTGTTGGGGTCCCACCCTAGGTCTGGAAGAGTCAGGGGCAGGACAAAGCCAAGATCTAAGCCTCTAGGTTTTGTGTGCCTCAGGTACACTAAGCACATATTGTACCACTGAGCTATATCTCCAGCCCCACCCTTGGCGTTCTGGAACCTTGACTTTTCTACTTGGGGTTGCATGGCCCTAGCTAAGTCAACAGGGGCTGTCAGAGACCCTAAAGTACATGGGGGGAATATAAAGGCAGCAGTTGGGGCAAAGGGAGGTAACTGACTATGAAAGCAGGCTAGAGGAGGATTAAGGCCAGGCAGCATTCCCCCAGGGCTTTCTTGCAGGGCAAGGCAGAAGATAGAAACTCCAGCCTAGATAACAACCCACACCTTGGCATCTGGGGCCTATTTCCGTCCTGCTTGGGCCTAGAGTCCAAGTAGAGGACCAGAAAGAGGGTGAGGAGGGGGAACTGAAGGAAGAACAGAAGGAATGGGCCTCTCATAGCCCTGGGCTCCCACCCCAGCTGAGCCTCTCCCAGCTGTGTGACACTGAACCATACACTTATCCTGAGCTTCCCTTGCCTTCTCCATGGCGTGGAACTTGTAGCTTTGCGTGCCTTTCCCCAGGGGCTAGTTGGCAGAGTTTTGGAAGTATTTAAGCGCCTGTAGGGACACCCCAAATTAAGGAGATGCTTCTGGGAACTGAAGGAAGTGATTAAGTTCACAGAGGACTATCAGACTCCAAGAAGCCTTTCCCAGGAGAGAAACACACAGGATGTGGGCAGGCGCAAATAGTTTCCCCTCCAGAGGAAGGGCCCTTGCGGTCTTTGTTCTTTTGTAAGCCGACAGCTCTGTGCTAGCAGCCCCATCTGGTGGCTAAAAGGGAAATTTATCACCATAAACTGGGTGTGGTAGCACACACAAGAGACAGAAGGATTGCCATGAGTTTGAGGCCAGCGTGGGCTACATAGTGAGTTTAAGGTCAACCTGACCTACATAAAGAAAACCTGTCTAAAAAAAAAAGAATTATCCTCAGAGTAACACCTACTCACCACCCTTGGAGTAGCATCCAAGTGTGAGGGACAGAATGAAAAATGGACATATATGGTGGGATGTCAAACTGGTATCTTGGAGATGCAGACAGGTGAGGAATCAGGATTCCACCAGGATTTATAAAATTATGAACTAAAGCAAACCACTGTACCTCTGTGAGGTTGTTTCCTCATCTGCAAAGTAGGGGGTTAATAAGCCGTATTTTCCTGGGTACAAGTCCTCAAAAGATACTTATTGAAAGCAGGCAAGTACGGTTGACAGTACACAATGTGACCCCACAGAAAGGTAATCCTTGGACAGTGCCAGGCCTGAAGAGCATCCAGAAGCAACTGAAACACCAAAAGTGTTTGTTTTTACTTTCTCTATCTGGAATGCCTAAGACTTGTTCTGTCCTTGGTGCCATAGGGTCCCTGGAGACCAGGTGGGCATGATTGGGTTCCGAGTGGTAAAAGCTGGGGGCAATAAGACCTTGGAAGGAAGTACAGTACAAGCAGACTTTGGAATCAAAGGAAAAACTTCAGTGCAGTCTTTGGTGCAGGAGGTGCCACAAATGCATGTCACAAAAACATGGGACATGAATCACATTCCTATGAGCAAAAGTCCCCAAGGGCGGGTGAGAGCAGGGAACTCATCCCATCCCCACCTGGCTTCCAAGCTGCTATTAAGGAAAAGGTTTCCTGATAGAGTGAGGACATGAAACTAGAGCTTTAGCAAGTGGCAACTGGAGCAGTAGAGAAGAGCCGGAAGGCAGCCCCAGCCAGGTGAACACGGGCACTTCCTTAGCTGAACCCAAGCTTCTGCTTTCGTAAAAAGGGTTCCTTGTGTCCGCCTCACCAACATTGCATGAGGATTGCATTAGATGACACGGCACATGGTGCAAGTGGAAACCTGCTTATTGCTGCGGCAGGTGACAGCGGGCAACTCAGAGGAAGTGAGGAGCAAAAGAAGCTTTTGTGTGTGTGTGTGAAAATCAGTGTGTGATCTCTCTCTCCCTCTGTCTCTCTCCTCTTTTGCTCTGCAGATGAGATCAGGCGAGTACAGGGTGGTACAGCCGTAGACTAGATTTTGCTCTATAGTAGAGAGGCAGTGATGATTCAGAGAGCTCTCCAAGTGCCCAAAGACTCATGAGAAGACAGCTGACGTGTCAGAGGGGTCACGAAGGCAGCATAAAAGCTATCTGCATGGGCTTTTTTATGTCGAGCTGCCTTGAACTCTCAGAAAGGCTGAGCTCGAGCTGTGTGCCACTCTGGATGCAAAGGAACACGGTAGGGCAAGTTGATTTGAGTATTTTCTGTTCATGCTGGGATAAAGCTCAGTAACATCAAGCAGCGAGTAGAGAGAATAAGGGGGAAAAGGGTTAGGCTGGGACCGGACTTCAGATTTTATCATAGCTTGTTCTGAATGGAATTAGTCCTTATAGTAATAATTAAGGAGAAGAAAATGTGGTGGATTACGGTCTTGAAGCACTTCCCTTTTTATGGCTGAGTAAGAAAGTATTCTAATTGCCTACTTCCTTGTTACCCTGGTGTAATAGCTGGTCCATGAATGTCCAACAAATCTCAGTAATTCTTTCAGGCAGTAAAAGCAGTAGAAACAGCACAGAAGGACAAGGGGACTCACAATTGTATAGTCTAGGAGAAGACAGCCCAGTACCAGTACAACTGGCTGCTGGGTCTCAAGGAGAACTCCAAGCAGCAGCTCACGTGTCCTGCTCCTGAGCTAGCTTCCTATTCACCCGAGCTTCCCCAAGTGTCCTTTATGGCACTTGGTTCTCACCCTCCCTGCCACATTTCTTGCGCCCATAAACACGGCAGATGTGAGTCACTAACCCCACTGATATCCTCAGGCCCTGACACAGCAGACAAGCTCCAGCAAGCTTCCTTGCCTTTCTGAGTCTCTATCTACCGGTGAGATCAGAGAGCTGACTACATCAGTGGTTCTCAGTCTTGAGCATGAGCAAACCCGGAGGGTTTGTTGTTGCATGAGTCAGTAGTCCTGAAAGGATGTATGCCTAATTTGCATCTCTGATACCTTCCCAGGTGATGTTGATGCTGGTGCTCCATGGACCATACTTTGACAACTACTGACTTATATCAATTACACATCAATAATTGATTGGTCACTCGGGAGGTTGAGGCAAGAGGATCCTTTTGAGTTCGAGACCACATAAAGTGAGCTTAAGACCAGCCTGAACTGCATAGTGAGACCCTGCCTCAAAAAGACCAAAAAAAAAAAAATTGACTGGTGATGTCTGCCTAAAGCAATGGGTAAGGATGAGAAAGATTAACAGTGTCTACCATGGGCATGGTATCACAGAAAAAGTAACATATATTTGCTCTCTCCTGGCTAAATGTTCTCCAAGGACCATTTGGAGCATTGTGAACCATGAAATTAAAAGGCCAGGCTAGGGACTCACCTCTATGGAGTCTGCGTGGCACCAGATCCGTATGAGACTGTGGTTCCTCAGGGACTCATCCCCTATGGCAATACTGGTGATCACAGACTTGTCTAGCTGTGAGCAAGATGAGAGAAGGGGAGTGAGGGTGGTACTTCTTAGTGCTTCCAGCCTCGATCCCATGCCAGGCCCTGTCCCCACCTGAATGATGAGCTTTGTAAAGGGCTCCGTGATGATTTTGAGAAGGTCAGGGGCGTCACGGCCACCTCGGATATTGAAGGAAGCAACCACAAGTCCAGTGACGTGATGCAAGTAACCAGTGGCAGCCTCCAGGGGCAGTAGGACCAGAACGGATAGCCAGTTAAAGCAGTCGTGCACTGTGGCTCCCGCGAAGGCCCTGGGCAGGGAGGCCACATTGCAGGGCAGGCTGGAGCCAGGGTGCACTCATCCTGGAGGACTCCTAGCATGTGGGGCTGCCCTCCCCCAACAAGTGAAAGCCCCACCCTTCTACCCTCTCCTCACCGCCGGAAGTCAGTTCTGTCCCCTGCCTGCATCAAGGCCACGATGGTATTGGTAACAGAGGTGCCGATGTTGGAGCCCATAATGATGGGGATGGCAGAGCTCACCTCCAGCACTGGTAGAAGAAGTGACTTCTTTAGGGTTTTTTTTTTTTCTTTTGAGACAGGTCTCATTATGCACTTCAGGCTGGCCTTGAACATACTATGGAGCCCAGGCTGGCCTCGAACTTATAGCCATCCCTCCTGCCTCAGCTTCCCAAGTGCTGGGATTACAGGAATATGCCATCACATATGGCAAGGTGACTGCTTACCTAACTAGGTGTGGGCCACCTGGCTTCAGCCTCACAACACCTGTTAGTCCCATGGTCAGTGTGACTAGATGTACATGTACTGTACAAGGGTGAGTGTGTGCGTGTCTGTGCATGCACTGTGAGGTCTCATGTCTCATACACAAACACGTATTTGTTCCTGTGTGTGCATATATGTGCACAAGTGTACTGGTTGGCTTTATGTGTCAATTTCACAAGCCTATAGTGTCCAGTTATTCTATCAAGCACAAGCCTGGGTGTTTTTTTGAAGGTATTTCATAGATGTGACTTTCACCTACCATTGATTGCCTTTAAGTAAAGGAGGTTATGCTTGATAATCTAGGTGGTCCTCCATTCAATGGGAAGAAAGGCTTTAAAAACTAAACCGAGGCGTCCCTGAGGAAGAATTTTCACCTATAGATGACAGCATTGGTTTTTGCCCAGGCATTCCAGCCTGTTCTTCCAGATGACCTGTTCTACAAATTTCAGACTTGACTATCCAGTGTCACAACAGTGCAAAGAATCATAATATTGTGCAATAAATCATAATGTAGACTCTTGGTTCTGCTTTTGAGGACAGATGTTAGAGCCCTGCTCTTTGCCCTCAGCTCTCTCCCCTGTCCCAGTTCTGCCCTCATCCCATACCCTTGATATGCCACCCAGTACCACCCAGCACCCCAGGCTCTTGCCCTGGTCCACTCACAGCCAGAGGAGACCATGCTGACAATGATGGACGTAGAGGTGCTGGAACTCTGCACTAGCACAGTTACCAGGATCCCCACCACCAGCCCCGCCACTGGGTTGGACAGGATGGCATTGTCCTTGAAGATGTCTCCAGCCACCTTCCCTAGGGAGCACAAGCCAGTGTCATCTGAGATCCTCCCCAAACCCTTCCCTGGCCTTATTCAACTAGGCCTTACCTCCAGCCAGCTGAAAGGCTGAGCTGAGCACATCCAGGGAGCAGACAAAGAGGTAGAGGAAAGCCAGCATCAGGGGTACCTTGAGAAGAGTCATGCCAGCCTGGCGTACCTTCTGGGTCAGTCTGGGCTCTGGAGGCAGGTCAGGCATGAGCATAGCAGGTAGAGGACCAGGGCCATGACTGCCCTTTCCCCTGCTGCCTCCGGGCTCAAGCAACCTGGCTTCTGCTCCTCCTCCAGGGCAGCCTTGGCAGGTAGCGGGTCATGGAGCTCCAAGACCTCTCCATAAGGGCAGCCGTGCTCTGTGAGGGCCACTGGGCTCAGGCTGGGGAAGGCATAGGCAGCTGTCCCTGGGATCCTGTGCAGGACTGGGGAAGGATGCCGGTTAGCAGTTCCCAGAGGCCCCAGGGTGCCAGGGATGGGGAGAGGCAAGTGAAGAGCAGGGCCTCACCAGGGATATGGAAAACCATGGACAAGCACAGTCCAGGGTGTGGGAGTAACACTCACCCTGTGGGCTGGGCACATAGGCAAAGGCTGCCCCATGCATCACATGTCTGCCACGGACTGGAAGTGGGGAGACACTGGGGCTCCCCAGCCTTTCTCCATAGGACATCATATGGGGCACTGGCAGTGAGGCCTGCATGTCAGGGATTATAGCAATGCTGAATGACAACTGCTGTGCCCCAGACACTCCTACCCACACACAGATGTACACACACAAATACTCATCTCACCCCTCTCCTCAGACACCCAGAGACACACACTCAGGTGCTCAGGGGTGTAGGTTTGTGTGTGTGTGTGTGTGTGTGTGTGTGGTACTGGGGTTCAAACCCAAGGCTTTGCATATGATAGGCAAGTGCTCTACTACTGAACTACATCTTCACTTCTGCAAGCATTTCTTGAGCATCTACTTTATCCCAGGCTGCAAACTTGCTACTGGGCTACAATAATGATTAAGACAGACATAGGAGTCAGGGATATAGTACAGTAGTGCAGCACCTGACTGGCAAGCATGAGGTCCTGAATTTGACTCCTGGTATTCACACACACACACACACACACACGATTTTAAAAAAAACACCGACATATCCCTTGCCCTGGGGAAGTTCAAGGTCTAATGGAGAACAGATATAAGTGAAATAATCTCTCGATGAGTGGGAAATTACACTCAGGGAGTTATGACAGATACAGCTGCCACCACAGCATTCCATGACAAGGCATGGCTTGTGGAGAAGGAAGAGACCATGACGCTGAGATGAATACGATAAGTGGCTGGAAAGGGAGAAAGGTGTGATTGCAAAAGCCCTGTGGCTGTGAGAGTCCAGGTGTTTAGAAACTGAAATTGCCATGCATGCAGCTGGAGGAAGCCAGGCAACAAGTGACACTGGAACACAGAGGCTGCAGATGTCCCAGGCCAGGAGAGCCACGCACGAGGTTTTTCCACCCTGAGTGCAGGGAGGAGTCATGGACACCAGCTTGCTGAGAACACAGCAAGTTACAGTAGGGTCCCCTGGCCTGCATCCTCCTCACAATGCCTTTCTATCTCTCATCAACCTCTTCAAGTGGTCAATAAACAAATCCTGGTAGTCTTTTTCATGAATGAGCCTCAAACCAGGACTGGCTTTCCTTAGGTGCTCCCTGCAATGTCCTAGGAACTCTTGGCTCTTGGGTTGGGGTGCCCTAATCTGCCTCAGTGCTCCCCATGCTGTCCCAGAGGTCCGTGGCTGCGGGGGTAGAGGAGTATGCAGAGCTGAATTCCAAACCGTGCAAAAGCAGTCCTTTCTGTTCTGGAAGAGTGAGCCAGGCTGGGCTGTGATTAAGATGTTACAGGGAGCAGGAAGGGAAAGCACAGAGACAGGGAGTAGGGTGACGGGCTAGAATTGAGCTTAGGATGTGGAGGCCCTGGTCTCACCTTGAGGTTCTATGTTTCAGCTTCTGTTTAGCAGCTCAGGGAAGGCTCCAGGGGCCTAAGGAGTAGCTGGGACCTCCTCTTTATACGTTTGGATCAAGGGCAAAGTCTCTAGAACACTAGCTGCCATCCTCTAGTTCCCCAATTAACTTCATTCCAAGATTCTTCCCAGTTAATTGCTAATCTTTGTCTCTGCAGGGGGAGTCTGTGGTCAGGATTTACCCTCCCCAATATAGATGGTCAACCTGAACCATGATCCTGCCAGAGTACAGGCACAATCCCTGCCTCCAGGTATAGCATCTCACTTCCCTTTCATGGGACTGTGGAGCCCGAGTCAGGGCCCAGATTCACAGAGTAAAGAGATTTTGGTTGGGATTAAAGATCTGATCATATTAAACAATGATGGGTTACATTCAAGATCTAGTTTAGAACTGGGCATGATGGTATCCAGATTCTCCTCTCACTTAAGCAAAGGTCTAAATAATCTCAGCATTTTTGGAGGCTCAGGCAGGAAGACTGATAGTTCAAGCCTAGACTGGGTGGCATAGCTACTTAGACTATCTCAAAAAAAAATTTTTTTTTTGGTACGGGGATTGAACTCATGACCTTGTGCTTGCCAGGCAAGCGCTTAAGCCACTGAGCTAAATCCCTGGCCCTATCTCAAAAATTAAAAAAAAATATTTTTAAGAGCTAGGGTATAATTCAGTGTGAAGGCTCTGGGTTTAATCCTCAGTACCCTGTCAAAATCTAGCTTAGGTAACTGTCTAGTAAACTACCAACGTTATCCATCCATCTTCCTTCTGCTCCATGCATGCATGCACACATGCATCCATCCACCTGGCCAGCCAGCCAGCCACTGTCTGTGCATCCATTCCTAAGCACATCGGAACAAGACTGTGAAGGACAGAGTCTTCTCTCCTTTGAGTAAAGATCCAAACAGTCCTTGAATCAACCTGGGATAGAGGCAAGACACTTCACCTCTCTGGGCTCTACTCCCTTTACTTATAAAGGTAGCAATTAATTAGTAACGCTTCATTAGAGAGTTGTAGAATTCAACAAGATAAATGACCTGTCTCAGAATGATCCCTTAGGGTGTTGCTGCCTTCCTGCTTCACGCCTTTTCGCAGAGCCTCCAGGAGGCTAAAGCCCTCAGCCAAGCCGCCCGGCCCCGCCTCCTCTAGGTGCACTGTATGTCAGGTCAACTGTTTGTGGCTCACCAGGTGATTTCTCAGAGTGCTGTCGACATCTTCAGAATGACACAGACCCAAGCTTTTTGCACCAAGAAAGATACGCATTTCTGCAGTTTCCTCTTTAAATTGATAAAGGCTCGCTAATCCATACTTAATTTATAGTCTGAAAGCAGCAGTGATCTGTTGACCACAGCTAGCAATCCCAACCCAGCTGACCTGTTGATCCTTGCTCTACTTAGGTCAGACCCCAGGCAGGATGACTGGGGGTATGTTTTCTTTTCAACAAGGTTATGGGTATTTATTTATGTGTTTGAGATACGGTCTAACTAGTTACATGTTGACTTAAACTCACTAGGTAACCCAGGCTGGCTTCAAACTCATAGAGATCCTTCTGCCTCAATCTCCTAAATTCTGGCATTATAGGCATTTACTACCATGCCAGATTTTTGTAATTTCTGAAGTCTACATTCCTGTTGTGATAAAGGTACAGGTTTAGTAGGGAAGGTAGTTAATTATTGATTAAATGCATCCAGAGATATAAAATTCCAAAATTCTATGAATTTATACAGCCACTATTTCCAAAAGCATTGTTTTTTCTGGATGTGGGGCTGGTTCAGCCTTAGTGACAGTAATGAAACTTTAATTATTTTGGAGGGGTACTGGGAATCAAACTCAGGACCTCATGCTTGCCAGGCAGGCAATGTGCTACCGAGCTAAATCCTTAGCCCAGTAATGAAACTTTCGAGTTGACCAGATCTTCAGTCAGAGCTCTCGGAAGCAGCACAGAAAATGGCTCCATTTTAGCCCTGAAGATTCAGGTGCAGGCCCTCTGCTCATTTTATGACTACCCATCTGCAGATGCCTGTCTCCTCCTTGGTTGGTGACAGAGTCTGTGTGTTCCCCTGATAATGACTCACACTCTGTCTGTGTCCTTGTGCTCTGGTCATAGCTTCCTTGGACTTCCTGGCGGCCCAGAACCTTGCTGGTTGGGATCGTCTCACTTTAAGGAAAGGCACAGAAGAGGGAAGCCATCTGGGTGGAAGATGCATCAGCACAGGCTGTGTCAGAGAGGCCTCTGGCAGGAGCGGCTGGCTCTGTCTGTCTGAGCACACTGTGCTCCTTACCCTATCCTGAGTGAGACTCCTTCATGTTCTCGATTTCGCAGGCAGCATGTAGTCCATCAGTTGGAGCCAGACACCAGGCAGGCATCCTGAACATTTATTCACCTCCACCCACTCACCTCCAACACTTCTCCAATTTTCCCAATTTTATCTCTCCAGGAGCAATATGACCCTTTCACTGCCCGACATCTCTGTGGCCACCTTCCTGGATCAAGCCACACGGAGCTGAGTCATCTCTCTTGGGGAATTGTAGTGCCCTCCCAAGTGCTCTGCCTGCATCTGCCGTGGCTGCACAATCCATTCTCCAAAGAAAGTAACCAGTGATCCCTTCAAAATCCAAAGTTAATCATGTCACCCTCACCTTTAAAAACATGTTAACTGCTTGAATAAAGACAGCATGCTGGCACAGCCTGGAAGGACCACTACAACTTGGCTTCCTGCCCACCTCCATGGCCTCAGGCTGTGAAGTCAAACTCAGGGAGCATATGCACGACAAAGAACAGCCCACGGCCCACAGCCAAGCCCAGAAGTTCACCTACATGTATGGTTTTAAAGGTCTCTAATGCTTTCATTATTCTGTTCTGATCAGTTTTATACTATTTTGTTTTGTATGAATTCATTGTGTATGAAGATATAGACAACTATTTAGAAGAAAACAAGAGACGTTATGGTAGCCACTGTTGATCTCCTGTTGTCTTGCTTTGAAATCTGTGTCACTTACATCATTTTCTTCTGATCTGCTTTGTTCTGTTTTGTTTTATCCTCTTTAAAATAAATTTTTTAAAAAAGATCGATAAAGAAGAGGAACCAGCAAAGATGACCAAGAGAAGCACCCAGGGGGTCAGGAGAAAAACCAGAAAGAAATGCAACCCTAGATGCCTGGCTTGATCAAATTTTGAGAGAGATGCTCTGGTCAGGTGGCTTAAATGCTACTGAGATGTCAGGTAATCTGAGGGGGAGGAGACAACTGTCATGGGTTGAGGAGGAATTAGGTGGTGGTGATATACAGTAGTAACAGCGTGGCCAGCATTAATGCCAGAGGCTGACATATATTGGATTTCATATGTCAGTGAAAATACTGCTGCACAGCAGCAGAATGGAGAGAAAGATCGTTCCTAAGAACAAGCGTGTGGATCCAGGAACAGAACAGGTTGTTGGCACGACCAGTTGATTTTGCAATTCTTGGTTAACTTCTGTTTGCTCCTTAAATACAGTTTCCTGCATGTGAATTTTCTGCAGGACCTGAAGTCTGAGTAAAATGAACAGAAGAAAAACTAACATTCAAGACTATTTTTGTCTATGAACTGAATTGTTTGGGCTAGAGCGAGAACCCGTTTATGATCCGTTTAATCCCACAACAGGGTTCCCCATTAGCACAGTTTGAAAATTCATGCCTCTTCTCACAAGCATGGTATTAGTTCAAGGAACATGCAACCCCTCTTTGGGTCAGCACAGTGCTGCACACCGGGAAGATGGCAGTGGTCATCGTCCCAGCATTCAGGACACCAGGACTGTACACATACACACGTACACATGTATATATGCATATGGACACGTTCTTTTCACATCAGTGTTCAGAGTTCTTGCCACTGGGCTGGCAGATATAGCAGTAGGGCTACCTGGGGAACAGAGCACTGCTTCCCCTGACTCTTGACTTTGTCCTCCCTTGGAGAATTTGGATTTCAAAGGAAAGCCCAGTTCCAAGGAAGCCCACTGCAGCCAGAGCCCTGAGACACTGTGTCATCCAAGTCCCATTTTGCAGATGGGGAACCCAAGGGACCTCCTGATCCCAAGGCAGGGATGACTGACCTGAGGATACCCTATTCCCAGTGATAATCACCCTGTCTAATTATTAATCCTTGTGCCCCAGGCACTGGTCACTCATTTACTGCCAAGGACAAAGTCTGTGGCCAAAAGAGCTGAGGCTGCTTCCAGCTTTTTGGAAATTGCGTCTTCCCTGCAGCTGCCTCCCTCACGTGGCTCCAGCCCTGTGTCTTTCATGCTGGCCTCAGGGTCCGGCACGGAGAGTAGGGCCGCGGAGAGCATGGTCAGCATGGACAGCATGCTACCAAAGTGACAGTTCCAGGCCCTGGTATCTACCTTCCAGACCTGAAGTTCTGAGATCTGGCTTTAGACTTTAGGTCTTGGGTTCTATATGCTAGGCCTGGAGCTTAGCTCCAGGTTCTAGAATCCATGTTCTAATTCCACTTGAAATTGGGAGTTCCAGGCCCTGAATTCTAGATTCTTAGTTCCAAGCTCTGGGTTCTGGGTTCTGGGCTCTGGTCTCTGAATTCCAGTCTCTCAGATCTAGTTTCAGGCATTGATGTCAAATTTGGGGTTCTGATTCGAGGCACTAGGCTCTGAGTTCATCTCCAACTCCAGATTCCTGGCTCCAGGTTCTAGACTTCAGGCTTTTAGCTTCAGGTTCTGAGTTCTGGTCTTCAGACTCTAGTTCCAGAACCCCAGCTCCAGGTCTGGGTTCCATGCTCCAGGTTTTGATCTGGTTCTAGGTTTGTTCAGCCCCTCAAAAATGGGGTAGAACTTGTTGGCTTTCTGGTTAGTGAGGTCATTCCTGTCTACACATCTTTGCCAGTCAGAATGTAATCCTGACATCCAGTACCCTAGGCTGCTCTGCAGGTGGGATGCTGGCTCTATGGTAGTTTTCCTTTTGTTTTCTGTCTCTGCTCCATCCTTAAGCCACTTCTCTGCAGACAAGTGCTAAGATGGTCACAGAGCACTCCTTGCCTAAGTCCTACAGTTTTCATAGGCCACATCTGCACATTGATGTTCCCAGCTCTTCCTGGACAGTCAAGGATGGGAATGGCACTCCCTAGAGTTATCCATTTCATGGGCTGCATATGACTCAGTGTAGTCAGTTATTTAAATTCCTGTGTCTTTGTTTCCCTGTGAAAGTGACCTCCAGCTCCCATAACCCTCAAAAGCCAGAGTCACCTGACTAGCAGGACAGGCCCCCTGCAGGGTGCACCTTGGCTGCCCCCAGCAAGCACTGACCAGCTGCTGTGTCAGCATACTTTCAGCGGGGGCTCCAGTAAGCAGGCAGTGCCACAACTGTCCCCATTCTGGCCCAGAACCAAGGTCACAGTGTACCCTGTGCCCATCTCGTACCCCTTCTCCAGCCTGGTGGGGGAAAACAAGAGATGGAGAGCAAGATTGTCTCTTAGAGGCTTGGAGCCACGTGTTTGGGTCTCATGGGTACCCTCAAGAAGTCATCCCTGCTCTCCTAGCCTGTGTCCTCTGTAAAATGAGGTATTAGAGTGTTTGTTTGTGTGTTTGTTTTTGAGACAGGGTCTTGCTATGTACTTCATGCTCTCCTTGAACTCACTGTGTAGCCCAGGCTGGCTCAAACTCATGGTGATCCTCCTGCCTCAGCCACCTGAGTGTTGGGATTACAGGCATGCACCTTGATGCCCAGTTTACAATGGGTTATCTGAAAATTAATTAACAAATAAGCATGTGTTCTCTTCTTTTCTTTGTACTTTGTACTAGATAGAGAGGGCCAACAGTCCCCCCAGCTTCCCATCTAGGGTGTGAGAGGCAGCTCTATACCATCTTTCCTGTCCACCCAGAAGCCAATCAACTAGTAGTCGTGAAGCATGGCCTCACGGGTTAACTAGCTGGTGCCCCTCATCCCTGTCTCAGTTTGGAGAAGGAAGCTGTGGGTCTGAGGCCTGCAAGATGGGGCCTGGCTTGGCTGGGCTGATGAGGACCCAGGTCCTTGAGGGGCTCTGGGACACAACAGCTGTGAGGAGGAAACAGAGTCTCCTTTGGCCCAGGTCTACTTCAGAGGGTTTGTTGGAGTGGGGAGGATGGAGGGAATTGGGCAGAGGAGCACACTCAGTCAACCAAATGACCCAAAGTCAGGGTGGGCTGAGGTCCCCAAAGGAAGAATTGAATTCTACCAGGTTGGATCCTTGAGTAGTTCTTTGTGTTATTAAAATTATTTTAAATTGCATTCTTAAAAAAAAAAACAACTAAGGTCAAAGCAAAAGTTTCCATTGACCCCTACTCCCAATCCTAGTCCCCTGCCCATCTCCTTGTCAGTTTGGTATACTGTATACACTTCTAGAACTTTTTCTGTTTTCTGTGTACTTATAAGTGCTCGTGTGCTTGTAGTTTATGAAGTTATAACTATGGTTCAAATTGTGTCACACAAAATCATTGTTGGAAACCTGATCCCCAATGTAGTAAAGTTGAGAGATGATACCTTTGGGAGATGGGACTTTTGGAATCTGCCCTTTTGAATGAATTACTCCACTCATGGATTAATGGGTTGATGTGTTATTTGGGGAGTGGTTTTATTATAAAATCTCTCTGGCTAGCTTGCTATCTCACCATGTGATGTTCTCTGGCATGTTTTAAAGGCCCTTATCCGATGCTGGGACTATGCTCTTAGACTTCTCAGCCTCCAGAAGTGCGATCAAAGTAAACCTTTCTTTTTATTTCATTTATTTAGTTTTTGATGCTAGAGACTGAATTTAGGGCCATGAATATGCTGAGCTATACACTCCAGTCAAATAAACCTTTATTCTTTATAGAGTACCAAGTCTGTGATACTCAGTTATAGCAACAGAAAACAGATCACAACAGGTATTATGCCATGGGTGTTGCTCTGTTTTGGTTCACTGAGCACTAACACGTCTTGGAGAACTTTCCATATTAGAACCTGCTGTACCCAGTTCTTTTTCCACTGTGTTGTATTGAAGAGCCACAGTATGTTTTATTGTCCCTAAATCCTGTCCACATGTGGCTGCCAGTTTTCAGGTAACAGATAACCTCCTCATCCCTGGAGTGAATGATTCTCTAGTGGGATCGCTAGGTCACATGTAGTTTTTAATCTTTAGCAGAAGCTTCTGAACACCTCTTCCTCCACACAAAGTAGCCCTGTCTGTACCCTCCCCACCAGAGGGGCCTGGCTCCTCACCAAGGGTTTCATGTGCTCAGGCCCGGAGTATGTCCCTGCACCAGCCAGCCTAAGTGCTAGCAAAGCACCATGCATTGTCCTGGGCTGGTCACTTCCCCTCTTGCACAGTTGCTTTCATCCCACCAGCTTGTTTGTTGTGACAATGAAGAGGAGATAAAGGATGGTTCACATCTATCTTGGGGAACTCAGTATATGTGAGTTCCTCGCCTGCAAGAACTGACTACTTCTCCTTCTTCTTCATGTACTCACCATGTGGCCCAGGCTGGCCTGGAACTCACAGCAACCCTCCTATCTCAGCCTCCCAAGTGCTGGAATTACAAGAGTATGTCACCACACCCAGCCAAGGACCTTCCGTGAGACTCTTCACTTGGCCTTGACCCCCTTTCCCCATGGAGCAATCCCTTCGGTCCCTAAGGGTAACAAGCATCACTGTTGAGTGTACAGAGATGGGTGAGGGCTGGGTTTAGCCTACAGAATCTGCCTGCCAACAGCAGGGAGATAGACAATCTCTCACTTGGTGCCCCCACCTCTCTATCCTGAGACAGATAGAAGGGTATTTCCTTCCCCAGGGGAGAAGTCCCAGGTCCCAGGAAGTCTGAAGGGAGTTGTGCGGTTGGTTGGAGTCTCACACAGCAACCCTAGTGCTAAGCAGTTCTCTGTCAGAACTCCTGGTGACCTACTGTCCCTTCATGCTTCACTGAGACCCTCTGAGACTGCCGAGACAGTCAATGAAGCAGGGCTTTTGTGGTTGCAGGTCTTAGAAACAAATACACATGCCCAGAAAGAGTGTATTTGTTTGGCTAAGGGGAAAGTCTCCAAGTGGTTGGTTTTAGGCATTTTAGGCACCTTTCAGTCCTGTTCTCCTGTGCTGGTTTCATTCCCACGCAGGTTCTCTTCCTGAAGATCCTTTGTACAAATCTCCAGGAGATGGTAAAACATGATAAGGACTGGGATTCTGACTGGAACAACTGAAGTCAAAGGACCATCTGGAGCCC